>BHFT01049240.1:0-32516 GCA_004320025.1 Laticauda laticaudata | reverse complement strand
ACCCCTTCTGAGAGCGGATAACAACGGATGGAACATTTTTCTCATCCGTTGTGTCCTTTTTACTAACATTTTGCATCTGTTGGACAGTGTGACAGGGCCTTAACAATGTATATTTACTAAACTTCTGCATGGAAGCAGAATCTGTCCTTGAACAGTTGAATTGCTAGCTCATTTTCTATTATGTTGTAATTTTACAGAGATTCTATGATAAGGTTAATAGCATTCCCTATTAAACCTTTCCAGGCAAGCAGATTAATTCTATATCCATTACCTTTTGTGTGACTTGAACTCAAGAACAAAGTTTAATACAGCCACATTTTCAGTAATAACTTGTAGAATTCACCTGCAATTAATAGCTGGTTACTTTTGCCTTGATAATTTTAACCGGCAGTCTTATTTTAGGGGAGTATATCTTAGTAAATTATGAATATCAATGATTTTAATGTCTTTTAGTTAGTGTGTTTTTATGTTTCTGCTCTTTTTATCCAGCAAATAGCTGCATTTTATTTGCATTTATTGTATTTTATCCAGCATAATTATCAAAGGCAATTGTGCAGAACTGAGACTATAACTTGTTACAGTAAGCATAATCTCCAAAATGAGTTCTACCTCACATGCAGATTATTTTATAACTTAACATTTCAAGCTATAGAAGACAAACCTAAACATCTTATAGTTACAATATTACTACCTTCTTTTCTTTTCATAGAAAGGGAAACTTTTTAAAAAATCTGTGACAGTATGGACAAATTCATAAAAGTACAATATAGTATCTTAGCTATTTGTATATTGGTAGTTCTAGACTTACAGCCATTCAATTAATGATCCCTCAAAGTTACAATGGCACTGAAAAAAGTGATTTATGACCTGTTCTCATATTTAGGACCAGTGCAACATTCCCCACAGTCATGTGATCAAACTAAGTGCTGGGCAGTTGGCATAGATTTCCGATGGTTGCAGCCTCCTGAGGCCCTAGCTTGTCGTTTGCAACCTTCCTAGAAACTTCTGATAAGCAATGTGAAGATGGAAAGCCAGATTTGCTTAACAACTTCATGCTTCACTTAACAACTGTAGTGATTTCTTGAAAAGCCATGGCAACAAAGGTTGTAAAATGGAGTGTGTATCACTTTAATAATTGCCTCATTTATCAACAGAAATTTTGGGCTTGATTGTGCTCAGAAGGTGAGGACTACCTGTTCTGTATTTTATGAAAGCTGCATATAATAGCATCTTTTTGCTTGCAAGAGAAAATATTTCATTTTATTGTTCTATTTATGATTCACTATAATGGATTGTGAAGTATTAATCCAGAAGTTTTTCTGTACAAAATCTAAAATTGTGTTGTCTTTTTAAAAATCCACAATATATTATATTTTAATTATTTTGTCATTCCTGCTTCATTTATATGGATCTATTCTTTGTCTTTTACAGGCAACTTCCGATTTTCTATACTTCCTGCAGCAGTATTTTCACTCAGTGCAAGTAAACCTATATGTTTTGCAAACAGGCAATGCCATATCTTTTAACTCCCAATAAATCTTTTTGTTTAGTTTACTTTTATTGTCATCACACCTCCTACAATGAAATCAAACGCCAATTCAGTGCACATCATGACATGAAAATAAACACAAACACACATCTTTCACACTCCACTCATTAAATTGAAAACCCCTGATACCACACCAATGCTGCACTATACAGCAGAATTCAAAAGAGCTACTGCCCTGGGAGAGAAGCTGTTTTTCAGCCTATTTGTCCTTGTTGTTATTATTCTGTACCATCTTCCAGATGGTAATAGTTCAAAAAAAAAAAGGGTTCCCAGGATGAGATGGATCTTTGAGAATGTTTTGAACATTTTTAAGGCAGCAGGAGCTATAAAGCTCTTCCAAAGAGGGGAGGGGGCAACCAGTGATCTTCTGGGCAATGACATTAACCCTCTGGAGTGCTTTCCTATCTGCCACTGTGCAATTGGCAAACCATGCAGAGGTGCAGTATATTAAAATGCTCTCTATGGTGTAGCGGTAGAAGGTCCTCTGCCAATGAAGCATCCCCCTCAGCAGGGATGACATTGGTCGGTTGATGGTTTGTAATTTTGGAGTTTGGCTAGAGATTTATTATTTAAGTGTTGGAATCCTGACACTTAGCGTTATATTTTAATAGATCTGCTTGATTATTACTATTATTTTTGTATTAAAATATTTAATCCCATCTTTCTGAGATCCTGAGGAAACATATTAGTGCTATTTGATACCTTGCTTTGCTTTCCCTCTCTCTCACAGACATTTCTTACATGCATAGCACACAGTTTGCTTTTGCTACCAAATTTGATTTCCAGCACTCAAAAGTGTTTAGCCAACCACATTTAGCCATTGCTTAATTAGACTTAAAGCGTACTCAGTCTGTTAAGAAACACCTTTGTGTTTCTTCACACTCTACTTCAAATGGACAAGTTACCGCTGCATTGCTGATAATCATGTACAATCTTTCTACATGCACTGTTTGCTGAAAATCATTCTTGGTTGTTTTCTTTCAATAGGAATAATTTGGGGACCTGGTTCTAAAAGAAAAAAATACTATTCCTGCACACTTTCTTATTTTGTTGTCAGTGGCTGAAAATGAAAGCTCGAGCACTTTATCTGCATTGCAAATGTTATCTCAAAGTGCTGGGGTACTTTAATCTGTCTTCCAGGGTATGTTTTAGTTTATTATTCATGCTTGAAGGGATTCATCTTAGTCCTTGCAGAAGTTACTCATAGCATGAGAGGCAGGGATATCTAGCTACAGATGCTGTGACCAAATGCAGATTGATTTTATTTGGAGACAGACAAACATTGAAATTCAGCTCAGGAATGATTAACAAAGAAATGTAAACTGTGTTCTTAAATTATAAGTGGACTTTCAGAAAGCTACCCTTGTGTTGCAGTAGATGGCATATTTTCATCAAATTAGAATATATCTGCAGGAAGGTCTATGTTAAAACTGGATAGATAACGTGATCAGCTACAAAAGGTAACAGGAGTAACTACAAGACAAAGAGCAAGAATCAATTAGATAATGGATGAGGAAAAGAAAATATTATCAATTAATATAAATGGCCTGAATTCTAGGATAAAAAGGAAAAGAATACTCACTAAACTAATTAAACAAAATGTAGATATGTTTACAAGAAACCCACATAAAGAAGGTAGATGAAAAATATTTAGAATGCCCCAAGCTAGAGAATCTGTATACGTCACCAGCAGACTTCAGGAAAAAGAAAGGGATAGAAGTATATGTGAAAGAGGATATGAAAGCAGAGCTAATTTGGAAAGATTCCAATAGAAGAATTCTGGTTTTACAAATTTGGATTAAATCAACCACAGTTCTATTAGTAGTAATTTATGCCCCTAACAATAATCAAAAATACTTTTTTAAACAATTGCATGAAAAAATAGTGGGATTAGAAAAAAGGAATATTTGTATCTTGTGGACCATCAGAAAGATCACAGTCGTGGGGAGAAAAAAGAGAATTACTGAAAACACGGGAGGAAATGATGACCGAACTAAATTTGATAGATATGTGGAGAAAATTAAACCTGGAGAAGAAGCAATTTACATTTTTTTCCAACCTACACCAATCATGGACACAAATTGATATGGTGTGGATGAATGGTGAGTTAGCAAATAAGTTAAAAGAGATTGAAATTTTACTTAATGAATGGACAGATCATAATCTGATTCAGAGAGTGTGGAAAGGTAGGAAAAGCCAAGGAAAAAGTGGATGCTAAATACATAGCTAATTAAAGAGAAAGTTTATGAATAGACTTAAGGAGGTATTAGACTACTTTTTTAAAAAATAATAATAGGCAACTACGAAGCAGAATATTTGGGACACTATGAAGGCAGTAATAAGGGGCACAACAATATCATATACTGCCAGGAGAAATAAAGAAAAATGTGCCCAACAAAATAAGCTAAAACAAAGAATTAAAGAATTAGAAATGCAGTTACAAAATACTCCACAGGATTGTAGATTGAAAAACCAGATGATAGTAACTAAACACAAATTAAACCTAATTGAACAGGAAGGAATGGTTACAAAGTTGAATATAGCTAGACAGATATTCTTTGAACAGGCTAATAAACCAGGNTAATTGAACAGGAAGGAATGGTTACAAAGTTGAATATAGCTAGACAGATATTCTTTGAACAGGCTAATAAACCAGGAAGATGGTTGTTCTATCAACTAAAAAAAAAGAACAGAAAAGATTAATTTACCAATTAATAGATGAAAATGGGGATGCCTAACAGGGAATAGAAGAGAAAAAAGAAATTGCATGTAAATATTTTGAAGACCTTTATAAAAAGGAGGAGGTAAACTAGGATATGATAAGAAACTATTTGGGTGAAACAAAAGACAAAGTAATTGGGGATGAGATGAAAGAAATGCTAATTAGAGATATTACGTGGTCTGAACTAAAAACAGCAATAGAAAATCAAAAGAACAATAAAATAAAAGGCAATTTCTCCTTAATTTGCTTCTCTCCTTTGTTAGTTTCCACCTATTGTTTCTTGCTTTGCCTTGCTTTGGAAAATAAGTTGATTATTTGTATTTGTATCTCAAGTATCCTAGATACTTTTGAGATTATTTGTATCTTGGAGCAAATGTGAGGATTAAAGAAAATAGTTTTATATTAAGGCAGGATTTGGTGTACGAATTTCAGCATTGCTGGCACATTTAGCAGGAGCTAACCAGTTTTCAAATGGTTGCATGTTTCAACCAGGAATTAATCTTGTGTATAGATTTCACATCCATTACAGTGGTAAAAAGTAATGTTTTACTCACTCTAGAAATGGGCTGCATGTCATTTTTCACCGATATGGTTCTTCAGACTTCATCACAATTGAAATGTAGGGAGATATTTATCCTTGGAGGAATTAAGCCTTTGTCTACATGATAAGCCTTTTGGATTTCATTCCTCATTAATTATCAGGCCCCCCCCCCCAAGTAGTACAAATTTGGTCAGAATAATTAGTATTCTTTAATAAAGGAGTAAATTGAAGGTAGAGAAGTTTTTTTTTGACACATTACTTGATGGTTTTCAGTTGACTGACAATTAGGACCCTTACAGATCATTTATCAGTACCAACAATAAAATCCTTCTCTTACCAACCTCCCATCCCCATCCAATTAGACATTTCAAACCCTTGATTTATAATTATTCTCATCTAAATTTGAACTGATATATGGTGATTATCCAGTGTAAAATTCATATGCTGAAATGGATAATTGGCTATACTTCCTGAACTACTGTTTTCATCTAACTTCAGATTTCTGGCCCTTACTGAGGGACATAGGACATAGGAAATTTAAAACAACAAAACAAAAACACTAAACTTGCAAGCCTGAATTCTGAATACGTTACAGTAATTTCATCTATATCATGAAATGCTAGGTATTATTTTGTATGGTTAGCCACATCATTGGAGTAACTCAATATAATGATGAAGAACCTTCCAAATTGAATATTTGTTTAGCTTCCAGTCTCCCTGCTGTCCATTTCTGCTCAAAGGAACACCACTCCTGGCTTCATGCATTATGCTGATTTGCTCAATAAACAATCATATCCTGGTTCACATAGTTAGCCAAAACCAAAAAACATGGTTTAGTGTAATGTGTGACACAATCCTGAACCCTCCAAATTATCTTACAAGCTGTGTATTTTATGAATGCACCAACAATTTACTGATGTTCTGAACGAGCTCCAGGACTCTGCAAATTATTTTGGAAACTAGGAAACTAGGTCATTTTTGACAGGTCCATATACAGGAGTTTAGAACTATAAAAGGATTATTTTGTGGAAGCAGAAAAAATGTTTTGGAGTACTCAAGGCCAGAAATTTAAACCAAATAAAAAATAATCATTCTGACCACTGTGGTGGCCTAGAGGTGGAGCTCTTGCCTCATAATCAGGAGGCTATGAGTTCAATCCTAGGTAGCGGCAGAAATTTCTCTCTGGGTGCAAAAAGAAAATATCTGCTGTGTGCTTCGTGTTGGTGCCAGGAAGGGCATCTGGCTATTTAAATGCTCAGTTCCATTCAGCCACCCTGACTCCACCCCAATGTAAGGGTAATGACCCAATTAATTTAATGACCCAATGTAAGGGTCATTAAAAAAAAGCATTTGCTCATTCCCAGGAAAAGTCTTAGCAGTTTTAAAGAGTTGCAGACAGGTGCTGTTTGTGTCACCATGCATTCCAAAGCATCCTCAATGCCAGTGGTTCTTAACCTTTTTGAACGAATCGCCCCCTTGAGCCATTGAGGAAGTTATCATTGCCCCCCACCCCCCCAACTAACCTTCAATCACAACACAGGAGAATATTCTTCAATTTATGCAAAACAATATTTTTTTGTTTTCTTTAAAATTGTCATCAGGACATAATTTGATGCAATAATTTTATTCCAGTCTTCTTCCCATATGTCAACTGTGTGAAAAGACACTTTACTCTCAAACTTTGTGATCGTGTATTTCATATTATCTATTTACTTCAAGACACTTAATGCAATGACCCTTGAAAACAAAATTCAATTGCAGAAAATTGAATGCCCGAAAAAAACAGTAACATTTAATGATTCAATTAACAATGAATTTTAAGACGCAAAAAAGAAATATAAAAGGGCAAAGAACAAACCGCAATGCAGGAACTAACGAATTTCAAGATGAAAACTCTGAAACTAAAATTAAAGATTTGAGAAATGTATGTTCACGCACAACTTGAAAAGGGTAAAGACACAAAGAAAATTTTTACAGAAGAGAAAAGCAACAAAAATAGAGCGACAAATTTAGAGGTAGAGTGATAGGAGGCGTGCTTGCAACGCGCATGAAGATGAGTGATGCATATTCACATATGTTATGGCGTCTGTATGAGCTAGCTGGAGGAACATTTTGTTAAAACACAGTTCAAATCTACTATTAGCGAGCAATTTGATGTTTGTGTATGACAGATATCAGTGGTTCCTGTACAAAAAAAGTCTTAAAGTACCCAAAAACTTCTTGCTCCATTGCCCCCTAGTCACCGCCCCTTTCCAGATTCCTTTGCCCCCGCATTGCCCCTTTTCGTTTCCATTGCCCCCTGAAAAATGAAATTCGCCTCTTGGGGGCCAATTTACTCCTGGGTTAACCATCTGCTCAATGCTACCATAATTTGTTTGTTGTGTGATTTGAAGATATCATCATTCTTCATAGGGTAGGCCAAGGAGTTTCTTATTGCAGTAATGGAAATCTATCTCTCTTAAAATCTCTTTGTCAACTCTGGACTAAGTGCACTTGTTTTCTACTTCTGTCTCTAATTTTTGTCTTCAGGGGCAAACCTCCCTTCTAAAAGACGCAGCTCTTGTTAAATTGTTTTCTTACCCTTCCCACTGGCCTTTTGTCTACCACTTTTTTGTGGCCACTAATGGCTTCCTCAGAAGTAAAAACAACCCCTTTAGAGAAAAATTTTTTTTTAAAAATTTCCCTTCCCCCCAACAAAAAATTTCAAAGTAAAGATTAAAATACAGCCTGGTAATGGGACAGTAAAAGCAGTTTTTATTGCATGGCCTGTTTGGAAAATAGAAGCCAAACTTGGTTCCTTGCTGCATTTCATGTTGTTGAACAAAAGCACACATTTCTATTTAGCAAGTGTATTTTCTCTAATCCATTTAATTCTGGGCATAGCAATTTAGAAGATCAAAACAATCTGAGATGTTGTCCCAAGAGAGGCACGAGATTCAGGGCATCTTTAGAGGTAAGTTCTATGAGGATGGAAGGTTAAGTTTCATTTTGAAAAGACAGATAGGAATATTTCACTATATCAGGGGTCGGCCAACCTTTTGACCTCAAGGAACACCAAATCATAATTTAAATCCCAGGGGCACTACCTGATGGTTTTGTGGCGTGTGGCCTAATTTGTGGGGTGTAGGTCGTCATGTGACTGGCTTGGGCATGATGGCGTTTGTTTGACAAATATTAATACAAATTTATATAAATATTTGATTTTTTTAAAAAAAGAGCAACTTTACCCAAAATCAGGCAAAGCAAGCAGCAGATGCAGTTGCTCACAGAATCACAGATTCATTCAGAAATCTATCTATCTGCCTATTAGCTAGCCCAATCTGTCAAACATAAAATTTGCTTGCAAGCAAATTCATAAAATTAACTCACAAAACACCATGTTGTAATATTGATTTTTTTATATAAAAAGAGCAACTTTTACCCAAATCAAGCAAAGCAGGCAGCGCTGAATGAGTGCTCACAGAATCATTCAGTGATCTATCTATTCTGCATGGCTAGCTCAGTCTCTCAAATTTGCTTTGCGGTGATGATCGTTGCCACCTGAATAATAGAACTTTTCAGTCCTAAGGAGGTTCGGCGTCTGCTTAAAAGCAAAGCCAAAGACGAGCTAGAAAACAGAAAATCCAAACCCATTTCCTGCTTCCTAGTAAATCTAAATGTTCTCAGCACAGCAGAAGAAATGATGGTTGGAAAAAGAAAAAAATAGCAATTTAGCAGGGGGCAAGTGTGAGTGGGTGAGTGAGTGGGGAGGGTTCTGCAGCCAGTGGGTGGCAAGGTTTGTTTTTTCCACAGCCTGGATTGTTTTTGGTGTTGTGCTCTGGGGGTGAGATTTCTCTGCGGGCCACCAAAATTTTCTCATGGCCCACTGGTGGGCAACTGTTGAACTATATGACTTGTAGTATTACCAAAAACAGATGGGGAATTGCTGGGATCTCCAGATTTTGCTGAACTCTGAGAAGGACTGGTCAGTGGAGGTAGGTGGAGAATTTTATTGAGAAAAAAAAATATTTTTATCCTTTATTTTTAAAAAGGTGAAAGAAAAATATAAGGTTACAAATGGGAATCATTTCTGTTTGTTCTGTCCAACAACCTCTAGTGAATGAGACAGAATGAATGCACAATAATTGTCTTGTACATAATATAGGAATATAAATCCTTTCATTCCCCACTATCCTGTCAGAGCTAAAGAAGCTTCTTGGGTGAGATGTGAAATGTCTTCAAAAGAAAAAACAAAAAAGTCCAATTGCCTCCTGAAAAAGCACCTTTGGGACAACCATGACCTGGATGACTAAGAATCTCTACAGACATCTTGTACAGAAGGATCCCAAAAGGCTACTTGATAGTTGCCATTCGAGTATTTGAAGGGCTGTCACAAAGATGATGGAATTGATACTGCTTATTTTGCTTGAAATGCTCAAATAATAATGTATCTTATAATATTAGATGTAAGGAATAGAAAGGTAAGTAAATATCCTTAAAAAGAGGAGACATGTCACTATGTAGAAGTGGTTAATTACTTGGACTAGGACCAGAGAGACCCAAATCCACTTCTGCTCAGATTGTCATTAGGTGTCTGAAATTTACTGGATGGCTTTAGACATATCAGTTTTCTCAGGCCATCTTACAGACCTCTGTGGAGAAAAAAAATGGCAGATTGTTATCCTGAGTCCTGGAGGAAATGTGGAAAATAGAGGCAGAGGGACAGTATAGATAAATTCATAAATACACAAATAAAGTAGGTTATGAGATTTTTCCCCATCAAAGTTCCCTACGAAAATGATAAACTATAAGAAATCCCCTTCCATTATTACAATTACTTTGTGAAAAACTTATTGGAGATCCCTTTGTTCTTTGGTTTTTCCAGTAAGACAATAAATTGGGTATTTTATTTAAAATTGTTTTTACGGCTCTAAGGCAGTTGGAAAAGACTCTTAGGCTAAAACGCAGAATGTAAGTGGTAATGTAATAAATAAATGTTTTGTAACAAAGGATGGCTTGTGCCTTAGAACTGGCTACCGATGGCAAAAGAAGGTTTGGAGATTACGTTAGAAACAGCTTCCGGTAGCTCATTTGAATGCAACAATGACTCATCAGCTCTAAATGGCAAGCCATTCTTCCTGGATACAAAGCAACTAGGCCTGGCATTCCACTGCATTCAAGGCATTGGGTGGTGTGGATCCAGCCATTCACAGCTGTCAGAATTAACTTCCAGGAACAATCAATATGGCCATAATTGTGACTGCTGCTTATGGAGCATTCCTTATGCTCCACCATTGGTTGTTCCACCATTTCAGAGATTCAGGAAGCAATGGGCCACGTGGGAAGCACGTAAATGTGATTTTTTTTTAAAGGAAAAAAATAAAGGGTCAATTAATATGAGAGCTGATACTTTGCTGCTGAAATCATAGGCATTGGCAGTCCTTCAGTAGAGATAGTTGCATTTCCTGCCTCTCCCACTCATCTGGAAGGATGATTTTCAGACTAATTCCTCTCTGGATTATTAATGTAGAAGCACCAAGAAATTGACATTTTACACAATGTGATGCTTGATCCAGACAACAGTGTTGCTGCCACATGACTGCAGAGAAAGCACCATACTTTTTCCCATTCTCAGCCCAGCTCTCCCAGGTATTCTTCTTCTGCTATTGAGATAACAAATCAAAATGTTCCACACTTGGCATACTTGGACTGAAGCAATATTGGAGTGGCAGAGTGTGCAGTATATCCAGTCCCTTTAATATCTCTCTGTTAATGTGCAAAGGATATCAAATCATCATGCTAAAAGATTGTTGGTCAAGGATAACTGGCCCACAGTTTCACCTGCTAAAGACAGTTGCAGACTTTTTAATGGGAAGAAAGTAGGAAAGTGTACAGTCTCTTTAAGAAGAAAAGCTACCCTCTGGCCACAGAGTTAATTAAAATTAAAAACAAATAATAGTTACCAAGGAGAGTTGCCCTTTAGAAGCACTGAGGTCAAATTAGACATTGGCACAATTCAGAAACACAGAATCAGTAATTCTGAATTTAGAACACTGTGGTGGATTCTTTTTTCTTCCTAGCAACAAAATTAATCAGATTTCTCCTACAGACAAATATTAGATCAAGATTTCTTATTTCCAAAACACAGTAATGCACGTTAATGGCAGAAAAGGGCTGATGTTCACAAACAAACATTGATAAGTTCTACTTAACATGTTAAATCTTCATCTGCCATCATCAGGTGTCTGTATTTGAGTTTGATATATATACAGAAGCCTGATGATGGCAGATGAGATTCTGCTGAAATGTTGTCTACAACTTTGAAGCACTACATGACATGGATAATACCCGAAGGAAACTGAATAGCACAATGTTACAGTACCTGCGAAAGCTTAAAAAAAATATTATAATATATATGTGGCTGTTCAGCTCCTTCGGGTATTTTTATTCACGTCTTTGTAAGTGCTGTTAAAGTTTGTAGCAACGTTTGCAGCAGAATCTTATCTTGCCTCATCAGGCTTGCTGTATCTGTATCTGGTAATTCTGTACTCTGAAGAAAGCGAACAGTACACATGTAAAGTACCCGCGAAAGCTTTAAAAAAACCAAATATATTATATATATATATATATATAGTATATATATATATATTATATATATATATATTATATTATGTTTCAATGTTTTTTAAAGTTTTCGCGGGTACTTATATGTGTTGCTGTTTCAGCTTCCTTCAAGGTACATACAAACTCATACAGGAAGCCTTCGATGATGGCAGAGGTGAGGATGCTGCTGAATGGTTGCTACAACATTAAAAGCACTACAATGACGTGGGATAATTACCTGAAAGGAAGTGAACAGCACCAACACACACGCACACACACACACACACACACACAACAAAGTGGCATATAAAAGAGTTGGAACACACCTCCCACTGTCCAAACATTAAAAACAACAGGTCACAACTATCAACTTCAATGGCACAAACAACCCTAGCCACTATTGTAAAACCGCAACACAGAACTCATCAGAGAAAGCATAAGAGATGAAAAAAACCTTGACAAGCAATGGAATAGAAGAGTTGATTTCCAACCCAGACTGTCAAATCATTTGGAAGCCTGCACTCTCAAATAGAAAGATCCTCCACACGACAAGCCAGGCAAACACAAAACTGGGCACAAAACAGACTCCTGATACCTCCAGCTCAAACACCCCCCCCACCAGGCACCCAGATTGAACCTGGCTTCCTAATAGTAATACGCCATCCTTTCTGCGAAGCAAGCTGCATGAAAGCCTCCAAACATCAGGAACAGAGTGTTTGCACAGCCAATCAAAGCCACAAAACAGAACAGAAGAAACCAGAAACACACCATCAAACAAACTCCAAGTCCAATAAACACAAGCAACCAAAGGCTCCCCAACCAATCAGGATTGTAGAAAAAAAACATTCCATGGCACAATAAAGGCAGCTCAAATTTAACAACCAATGGCTGTTGAGACCTGACCCACATACATAACTTCAATACAGAAGCCTGATGAAGAATGGCAGAATGGATTTTCCTGAATGTGCTACAAACTTTAAAAGCACTGAATGACGTGGATAGATACCCGAACGGAAGCTGAACAGCCAACACACCCACCACCACACACACACACACACACACACACACACAATTATTATATATATATATTATGTTGTTTTAGGTTTTTCATGGGGTACTTACATTTGTGCTGTGTTCAGCTTCCTCTCGGGTATTTAATGCCATCATTGTAGTTGCTGCTTTGTTAAGTGTAGCAACGTTTGGCAGAATGTCATCTGCCATTATCAGGCTTCGTATTGAGTTCATCTGTGAGTCAGGCTACACCGGAGTAATGGCCAGGTGGGAGGAAGAGATGCGGCTCTCTCTCGACCATGCTGCAGTCTCCTCCTCCTTTCACCACTTCTAGGGGTGGCTTAGCCCCGAAACCAGCCAGCTTGGGGCATTCCGGTGGGTAACACAAGATTGAAACCAAACAACATGTCATTGAAGGAACTCAAACTTGAAGCTGTGATAATGGGTCTCTGAGATACTATAACCATTTTAAATACATGCTGGTTGACAAAGGCCCAAGTTTGAACAGTTTCTAAACAAATGGTTGTAAGATAAGAACTACTTGTACTTGCAACAAACTGGATGAAAAGTGAAACAGGAAATTTTAATTATTTTCTAAATATAAAACATTCAGGCTTCTAGTAACTGAATTGGTGACATAGTTCTAGAAGATGTTAGTTTAGCTTTTCTAAGTAGCCTGTGATCTCCTGGATGGACTTGATTCACCATCCCTTCCCCAGTTCTGGTTCCCTATCATTAAATAAAATATTGTGAGATGTTGTGTGCTTCAAGCCAGTTGGAGTCCTGGAAATGCAGAAGCTTCAGGTCTTGCAGATTTGTCAAAATAGGTGTCTTTGTCTCTCTTGTGTGTTTTCTCAGTTCAAATGATCTAAAAATAAATAGATAAATAGCGATTACAAAACAGGGTTGATGAAAGGAACACACCCCTCTTCATTGCCATTGTTCTGCTCAAAGCACCCCCCTTTTTCTCTTGATGGTCATTTGTTGGAACATTACTTTTCATGTCAAACTGCATGTTCTAAACGGATATTTGAATATGCCAAGAGGTAAAGGCTGGGGAAAGTTTCTTAGAAGAATGAGCAGCATCTCCATTGTGCATGTTCCATTTCCACTGAAATTCAAAACTGAACTAGGAGCAACCTATGGACATAGCAGAACCTCTTTGGAGCCTACTGAAATATCGTGGGTGAATCTCCCTGAAGCAAATAATAATATGATGCCCCTCTTTCATAAGCAGAAGTTAATTTCAGAGCCAAATGACCTTCCACATATTCTACAGTGTCGCATTTTACACCATATGATGGATCTGGGAACATCCAGATAGTTTTGTAGACACAAGATAGTATGCTTGACACACAAACCTTCGCTGAGCAGTGAAGTGCTGGTAGATAATCTCAAGAAAACTGGATTTTCTTGAGATTTATTTATTAGATTTTTATCCTGCCTTTATTATTTTTATAAATAGCTCAAGTGACAAACAAAGCAGGGGTGGGATTCAACTGATTCACCGAACTACTAGTTCGGTGGCTACGTTTTGCACGCCTGATGGGTGCTGCGCATGCGTATAAAAAAACCATCAGCTGTGCCACTTGGACAGCTGAAAAGCATTGTGCCTAGGTGCATAACATTTGAAAAGCCTCTTTTTCTCTGCTTTTTCAACCTCAGCTGTGCCATGCAAAGCAGCTGAGGTTGAAAAAGCAGGAAATAAAAGACAGGTAATAACCTGGATAGGTGGGTGGGCCAAACAGCAGCAAACACAGAACCAGTTCAGTGTCTGCTGCTTTTCAGAGCTCCCGGTTCTATGGCATCCCACCCTTGAAACAAAGGTAATACTTTTTCCTCCTCTTCTTTTCCCCATAACAACAATCCTGTAAGGTGGGTTGGGTTGAGAGAGATCGACTGGCCCAAAGTCATGCGGCTGGCTTTTATGCCAAGGTGGAACTAGGTCTTTCCACCTCCTATTTCTAGTCTGGTGCCTTAATCACTACAATAGATTAATGCTTCTCCTAAATATGCAACCTCGGTTGGATTCTACTTTTTGGGAATTCTCTGATAATCTGTGGAAGGGGGATCCTGTTTTCTCTCTAGAACATAGTATATATAACTAAGAATTAATGTCTAGAAAGAGGAATTCAAGTGGCAAAAGCTTCTATTAGTCCTTTCAGCTTATAATTGTTCAAAGACTGAACATTCCCTTATTTCACTGTATCATTTAAGTTATAGCTTTTTTCATACAACTGGCTGTGGTCACCCACCATGTTTAAGCAAATTAGTTAATACTTGGAAATTCTATCAGACAACATGCTAGGTTCTGTTCTTACTCTTGAATAGGCTGTTTTTCATTCCATATGTTACAATCATTTAGAACATAGAACATGTCCAGTTGAAAACTTCTTGAACTTCTCCAGTGATGGAACACCCAGAACTTCTGGAGGTAAGATTTTCCACTGATAAATTGTTCTCATTGTCAGGAAAGTTCTTCTTAGATTTATGTTGGACCTTTTTAAATGATCGTCTGGCTGTTTCTTCAGGTGCTTTGGAGAATAGGTCCATCCAATTTTCTATGACAACCCCTGAAATACTGGAAAACTGTTATCATACCACCCTTAGTCTTTCTCATCATTAGACTAGACATGCACTCTTTCTAGGGCAGGGGCATCAAACTCGATGTCAGCATTCCAGAAAACCTCCATTCCAAGCGATAACTCTGAGACAGACATCTCTCAAAAGTTCCTTTTATTTGGATAGCAACTGGTACATCTGTGGAATACCAAATCTGAAGTTCCGGGCTTCCTTGCAAAAGTAAAATTTACAAATCCATCCCCCAGTCCCATTAGAATAGAATAGATAGAATAGAATTCTTTATTGGCTAATAAACACACAAGGAATTTGTCTTGTTGTAAATGCTCTCAGTGTTTATAAAAGAAAAGATACATTGCTCAAGTGTCAAGAATCATAAGGTACAACACTTAATAATAGTCATAGGGTACAATAAGCAATCAAATCTTAATAGGAAATAGTCAATATAAATCATAAGGATACAAGCAACAATGTTAAAGTCATACAATCACATGTGGGAGGGGATGGGTGATAAGGAGTGATGAGAAGGTTTATCGTAATAGTAGTGCAGACTTAGTAAACAGTTTGACAGTGTTGAGGGAATTATTTGTTTAGCAGAGTGATGGCATTTGGGAAAAAACTGTCCTTGTGTCTAGTTGTTCTGGTGTGCAGTGCTCTATAGCGTCATTTTGAGTGAAGGAGTTTTACCATATCACATGGCCCAATCAACATCCATCCCAAAGTGAGATTTCCTTTTCACTATGTGCTGACCTTGAATCAGCAAAAAAAATTATTTTATTTTAACTAGATATACTCAAATGAATTCCCCTCTCCCACTTTTGCAGACTCAATTGTGGCAGCATGGGAGCATCAGATCTCAATATAGCTTCCAAAGCTGACACTCGTGGCCCATGGCCCGGATACGTCACACACTGGTCATACTCACTCCCTAGTTTAGCAAAGGGGAAAAAAACTTGCAATATGTCATGAGACAACAATGTGATGTCATGAGTTTGATGCCCCTGTTGTAGGGTTTCAACCATAAAAAAAAAATCTCATTTTTTTGGACTGCTTATTATATCATCCAAAATCTATAACCTGGTCATTTCTAGGTTGATCTAAGTTTAGAATATTCAAGATCATTTGTGGGCAAATTAATTTATCTAGGATTATTGTTTTCTTATTCTACTTAAAATGGTGTTTTTTCCCCTCAGTCACAAAAGGATGTACTCTTTTGACATTACCTATGGGGTTTGCAATGAAAAGTAATTCACACAACTAGTGTTGCTTGTGAACATTTTACATGAAAAAGGGGTATCATTTCTGCCTATGCCTTTTTAATAAGACATAATCTTTAGTAATCACAAATAATCATAAACAAAACTGTGCAAACCAGGATGGATGGAAAAAGAGATTTGTTGACAACTAACAGATCACCTGGATTGTCCAGAGGTCCTTGTGGGAATGAGTTAGAGTGCCTGTTAAATTCTCAAATTGTGAGGCTACAAAGTCTGAGTTGCGAAAATCAAGATACTGTAGGAAAGAAATAGCTAAATTTGCAACCCAGAAATAATATCACTAAGCAGGCTGCTTTGCAAAATATTTTGTTCAAAAATCAGAAAAATGTAAAAAAAAAAAAGGAAAAGAGTTNAAAAATCAGAAAAATGTAAAAAAAAAAAGGAAAAGAGTTGGTGGATAATTAATGAGAAAGGTAATTCACATTTCAAAGTCTGGAATATACTCTTGGACCTTCTGATGTCATTTGCTACAGCAGTCTAAAATTGAGTCTTTCTTGTAAACATGCAAAAAACATTGAAGTGGTTGGGTAGAAAAGTGTCATAAACTACCATCCACTAGGTGTCACCAATGTTCCACTATATAATCACTCTCAGGCACAGCCCACTGTTAAAAGGGACTTTGGCAATAGTAGTAGTTTGCATCTCCCCTGGATTAGATCCCAATGCAACCCCGTTTTTTTCCGCATATAAATGATATTAAATGTGTAATTGTATAAAGGGTGTCCATTTTTTCTATCTATCATGAACAAATATTGTGAAGGGTCCTAAAATAAATCACCACATCTGATTACAGTTACTGTAAATCCTGCGTAGAAGTATAGTCACATAGAGAGAAATTTGGTGTTAACATTCGTCCTGATTATCCACTAGAAATTTCAATTTACCTACTGAGATTAATTTCAAAAACCTCTTTGTTGAGAATTGGATTATTACGGGTATTGTAATTTCTTCGAAGACTTGATTTAAGCAGAGACCCATTTTACAAAGCTTAAATATTGTCTTCATATTTCTTCCATCTCTATTACAAGTTTATAAATGGAGACTGTACTTACTCTGAGTTAATGGTAGATATACCCAATTTATTTTTGCAATATACTTAATGCTTACAATTCTGTTTTGATTGTTGTGAAATGTGAGGAAAAATTGCTTAGAGTAATCTTAACTACATATGCAATTTCATTTTCTATTTGCTTTTACAGATATTTTCATAGCATCCTTGCAGTGGAATGTGTTAGAACATAACCTGCATATGCTTAAATGGTTGTACAACTAGTAACTTGTGAAAGAAAAGCCAAGTCGTATTTCAATTGAGGGCAAGTAAACTCATAGATTTTAAAAGATCCTATCAGAGTTGCAGAAAATAAGATGGACGATTTGTCTTCCCAGTGATTCTGAGGTTAGAAATTGAAAAATGCAGAGCTCTCTGCCAAGACCTGTGCTAGTCTCCCTATGACCAGTCTCATATCTACACAACCCAGCATGTAAGAGAAGTGGAGAATTGGGAATTACAAGCCAGATAACACTGATTGAATAGTGCTGCTACTCATGAAAAATCTTCATCTGACATAGAAACTTTTCCTAACCAGTCAGAATTAATGGAGTCCAAAAGGAGAAGAGAGTTTTATAAACATACTCACAAAGGAAATAAATTCATATTTGTAAATGTTCATAATTGATTTTAATAGGACTTGTACCCAAACTCAGACTTGCTTTATATCTTGTGTGTAGAATTGTCTATTATTGTAAATATAATCCTTAAGAGAGGATTATATTTACAATAATCTTTGAAAGTTAATTCAAAGATTAAGGACTGTATTTCTCAGTAATCTTGTGCTGAATCAGTTTCCTCCCTCACTTAATGATAGGATTGCAGCCATACAGGGCAATCCTAAAGGGCAGTCCATACTTGCTTACTCAGCAAAAAAGCTTTGTTGAATTATGTACAGCTTATTCCCAGGAAAGGACTGAAGCTTTAATTGACACGTATTAATTGACTCATCACAGGTAAATTCAAGATTTTCAAAATCAGAACATGCAATTTTGTGTGGACAGTTTATTTATTCTGACAGCAATGTTTTTCAGAAAGCAAAGTTTTTCAAGAAAAGTCTGGACAGTCTTTTGTCCAGAATGAGAAAGGATCTGCTGCTTGAGCAGAGATCTAGCAGAGATCTAGAAGACCTCTAAGGTCCCTTCAAACCCTAGTATTCTAAATGTTCTAAAAAAAAACACCCTGTTCCTCAGGGTGCTGTGGTTTGTCCTCAGAATTTTCTGACAAGAGGCTGCCAGTATTAGGGAATGTGGTGGAATAGGAAGGGGATAGGGAAATCCAAAATTACTTTCCAGTTTGCATTCCATCAAGGTTTATTGTATCAACATTGTGTCTAATTCTATTCTTCCCAATTTGCTCCTGGGAGTTTATACTCCTGGGAGTATAAAGAGAAGACAGCTTATCACTTTTTCAAGTAGAAAACTTCAGTGTGATCTTTGAACAGAGAGAGAGAGAGAGAGAGAGAGGGAGGGAGGGAGAGGGGGTGGGAGGGAAGGGGAGAGAGAGATGAAATGAAATGAAAAAGCTTGGCTGTTCATCAACAATATTACTGCTTTCTCTTCCCCATCAATGGCCCAGTTCTTATGAAGCATAAACTTTCAATGGATAAAATATACATTTAAAAAAAAATCTGATTACTTAGTAATTTAGTATAATTTAGTATAATTATTTCTACTAATTATTCTATTATGCTTCTAACTTCTTCCAAAGAAGGCTTGCTTGTGAGTACTTATAGGTAAAAGAGGCTATGTCAATTTATATTCAGAAATGCAACCAAGAGTGAGAGAGTCATACATGGCTAGTCTAGATGCAAAATGTCAAAAATCACCATAATAGAGGGGTGTGCTTGAAACAGTGCTATATTACAGAACGAGCTTCTTGGCACAAAGAAAAAGAGCCAGCTACACTGCAGCAGGTGTTGAGCATGACAAAAGAAGAGGCTGGGCCCAAGCTTGAAAAGAAACAGACTAAGGAAGAGAGTTGTGTGTCAGGCAGGCCTCATGGCTTATCCTATGTTTTCTGACTATGGGACAAAGGAAATATTTTGCAAGCTTTTAAAGGGGTTCACTTGACTTCTTCAGTGTCTGAGACATAAAATCAGTCACTGCATTTGGTGTAAATAAGATGGTGGGTGACCAAGGACTGTCCGGTCTTCATGACAGCCTGTCATTCCCTTCACCTAACCTTAACTAAAAAATTTGTCCCGGTGGTAGTGTTACTTCTGTATCTAAGATAAGTTGGCAATTGGCTGCATTCTTACTTTGAGGTGCCTCTGCAGCCCATTCAACACAGCAAATAAGGTTGCCTGCTGTCACCTCTGTTATTTGTGTTAACATTAGAAGTGCTAACTAGAGATATAAGAGAAACGAAAGAAATAAAAGGAATGAAAATTAAGAAAGAAGAATACAAATTACAAGCATTTGCAAATGACCTGGTTTTTATATTAGAAGACCCATTGGCAACAGCGACTAGGTTGATAGAAAAGATAGAGGAATATGGAGTGGTAGTTGGTTTAAAAATACATAAAGATAAAACAAAGATTCTGACAAAGAATATGCTAGTAAAACAGAGGGAAGAATTGACAGAAGTCCTGGAAATCTAGGTCACAAATAAGGTTAAAAAGCTGGGAATATATTTGACAGCAAGATGTGGCACATTTAAAGAGAATAATTATAATAAACTCAAGCAACAGATTATGACAGACTTGGCAAAATAGGAAAACTTACAATTATCATTAATAGGGAGAATATCAACAATTAAAATGAATTACCCAAGAATTTTTATATTTGGTTCCAGACAGTTCCAATTAGATTAGGGAAAGAGTATTTTGATGAGTTGAATAAATAGTGCTGGAAAATATATCTGTAGGGGAAAAAAGCAAGAATAAAAATTAAAGTTATTACAAGAGCCTAGAATGGAGAAGTGGGTCTTGGTCTGCCAAAATTAGAGTGTATATTATTCAAGCGACAACTCTGATGTGGGTCAAGAATGCGATTACATTGAGAAATACTAGACTAATTAACACCTTGTAAAGGACATGATTTTGTTGTTGGGTTGGCATGGCTTTCCTATGGTACCAAGGGAACCTAAAACACATAGGATATTTTAGAAGACACTAATACACGAGAGGCTTTATTATTAAATTGCGGAAAACGATTAAAAGGCAACACTATTTAAATATTCCAGTCTGGCTTTCAAACTATAGAAGCGTTTTCATATCCCAGTGATATATCAAAATTGGAACAAAACCAAACAAAATGTTGAAATTATGAATGAAAAAGGTTGAACAATAAAATCTACTCAAAAGAACTGGAGCCAACGAAGGTATCAGGACTGTGATTGTTTTCATACTGCGCCAAATACCATTCTAGACATAATAAAGATCTTCAAAACAGAGTGTTTTGTATGATAAATTGACTGCCTTTAGAAAAATTTTTTAACAGGTACAGATGGAACAAAGGTGATTTAAAAGAAAAATTATATGGATATATTATTCAGAGGTTTAATGTGAGGGAAGAAGAATAAGTTAGAGAAACAATGGATTAGCAGGGGGGAGAAATATTTGGGATACGGATGACTTAGAGAAATTGGGCAAACTATGAGTGTTTCAAAATTATTTAAAATGACAATATCAACTGTATATAAAACCAAAAAATTTGTAACACACGGATGTTTTAAGGTGGCATTCTTCCCCCAATGAGCCTTAGCCAAGAATGTTCCTACAAGAAATCCAAAATGTTGGGGAAATGTTCATCAGGTTACCTGGTTAATATACCATAATGTGATGCGACATGCGCAGAGTTGAAAAAATAATTGACTACAATCCAAACCATGGTTGGAAAAAAAAATGACAAAAAGTCACATTGATCTTAAATCAGACAATATTTTTATGGGTAGTGTTACCAAGAGCATAGGTATAGTAGAGAAACTGATTATATTTGATTGTTGAATGTTACTGAACAGCAGCTAAGAATTGTATTTTGCAAAGAATTGGAAAAAATGAAAAAATTACAAACACGAAGGAAGTTATGAAGAAAATAGTGGAATGTCTTGAGAATGAGTAAATTACATTTAAATTAAGAGAAAAAGAAGAAAAACAGTATTATAAGATATGGTGATTTATTTGATCAATGGTTGGAAAAAGAAGTGGGCAAAATGATATATTTTATAGATACACCTTACAATATAAAATAATAGAATCTTAAGAGCAAAATGCAAATAAAAAATAATAGTTACATTCATTTCATTATAAATGAAAGAACCAATAATTATATATATAGATATATAGATATTATTAATATAATAGCTCATATATATAATATATATCATATATATATATATATTAATACTAGTATATGATACTATAATATACTATAATTATATATATATACTATATATATATATTGCTGGTTTAGCTTCCTATCGGGCTATTATCCCAACGTCTCATTAGTAGTTCTGTTAAAGTTGTAACCATACGTTTCAGCAGATCTCATCTTGCCATCATCAGGCTTCTGTATGGATGTTGTGTCTCAACAGTCTCCTGCGTTTTTCAAGTTTGAAGGCTGGTCCCATTCTGATTGGCTGGCGAGCCTGGCGTCTGTGTTTATTGGAGCTGCGAGGTTTGATTGATTGGTGTTTCTGGTTTCTTCTGTGTGTTTTTTGTGGCTTGATTGGCTTTGGGCAACCACCTCTGTTCCTTTGTGGAGCTCTCTCCGTGCAGCTTGGCTCCGTGTGAAAGGGACGGCTGCTCTTCATTAGGCAAGCTGCCTATTCATTAGCAAGCTGGGGTTTCACCCTGAGGGGTGCCTGGTGGGGGGGTGTGAAGTTGGAGCTATCCAGAGGGAGTCTGGGGTTGTGCCAGGGCTTTGCCTGGTTGTGGTGTGTTGAGATCTTTCCCTATTGAAGAGTGCAGGCATTCCCCAAAATGATTGGACCCACGTCTTGCTTGGAATCATCCTCTCTCCTATTCCTATGCCTTTCAGGATCAAGACCACGAAGAAGCCATATAATTGACGATACTTTTAGCCCTCCACATTAGGTTATTCGGAACTAGCTTAACTTCGCTAGCTTTACTTTACGCTAGCTGAGCCATCAATGGAAGAAAAAAAGAAGCTCGCAGCCCCAAGTTACATAATTTGCACTCAAAATGGCGCCCGAAGCCAAGCACCACCTATCAGCCACGTCTCAGTTTCCGTTTTAATTCTCAGGTTTGTGTCTCTACAAACTCAATATACCCCACAGAAATACATAAACTTTTCCAAACAGAGTCCATCTCGGTTGATATTGAAAACCTAAGAATTGCGACCTTCCTGTTTTACATCGGCGTCCCGTAGACGGACTCTTGTCTTTTTTCAATTCTTTGAGCTTCTCTTATGATTCTGTGCGGGGTTTTCATAGTGGCTAGGGTTTTAGTGCATTGAAGTATGCAATGTGTGACTGTGGTTTTCATGTGTTGGACTAGTGAGG
This sequence comes from Laticauda laticaudata, assembly GCA_004320025.1. NCBI lineage: Eukaryota > Metazoa > Chordata > Lepidosauria > Squamata > Elapidae > Laticauda > Laticauda laticaudata. The sequence continues at coordinate 9,740 of BHFT01049240.1, read as the reverse complement.
AAGGTTGTGCCAGCACATATGGAAAACCACAGGTCACACATCAACGTCCCAATGGCACTAAAACCCTGCACACTATAGAAACCCCAGACCACAGAACTACCAGAAGAAACACATACAAACCGCCTATCTAACTATGCACTCTCACACCCACCCAGCACAGATCCTTCCGTAGCCAGCACTCTCTCCGCAAAGAAATAAGCATAAGCGAAATCAATGACAACACTAAAAACATCGAACTAAACACACTCTCACTAATGTTACTTACAGCCAGGGTCATTCCCAAAAAAGAAGATTACCCCCTAATCCAAAAAGAAACCCCAACCAAAGCCAAGACAGAGAACAGAGAAAATGGCAAGAGACACGACTCCTACCCCATATATAAGGCTACTACAGACAAAAAGTCCAGCAATCCTCCAAAACACAAACAATTAAAAAACCAGCATTCTGCCCAGAACAGAAAAATAATCCACCATCCCTAAGAAACCCTAAAGACAAAAATCGAGTTAGAAAACCAAGGAGTATACGAAATCCCTTGCACTGCCTGTGCACCATCATACATAGGGACAAACAACAAAGAAAATTAGTCACGCATTGAAGAACACAGAACTTCAATCAAAAAAGAAGAAAAACTGACCTCTTCCCTGCCGTTCCAACACCATCACAAAGCCACAGGACATGAAAATGACTTTAAAAATAACAGAACTATCGCCAAAAACGAACACTTCAACAACAGAATAATCAGAGAAGCTCATATATATAGAATAACCCCACATACATAAGAATAAACGAATTATACCTCACTGACTACCAAACCATTGGAAACCTGCCCTCCATTAACAAACGAGTACCTAATATGAAGATGACACAGGACCCCACAACCACAGAAAGTTGCCAAACAAGATTGTACCACCACACTTCCACGCAGAAAAAGGACTGCACCCACAAGAAGAGGAGACGACGACACTAGAACCAGAAGCATATACTTGAGCTGCAGCACTCCCCTTCAAAACCCCTCTGACCATCAAGAAGCAAACTGACACCCGACGATAGAGATGTGGCTATACGACCACGACACGAATGCCAAACAACAAGATCACGACTCACCAGCTCAAATTCCCCCAGGCAACGTAAAAACTAACCTGAGCAAACCAGGCCCACCTAAGCAGGAACACGCCCCCAGCAATCAGAACACAGCCAAACGCCCCTACCAATCAGAACACAGCCAAAACCCACACCCATTAAAGTCAAGACCCCCGACTAGCAGTTAAAAGGAAAGAAGCATGCTGCAAGCTACACTTACTCTGAGACAGCACAGAGCCTGAAGAACACAAGCCTGGAAGATGATGAATGAGATCATCAGAAACGATTGCCTAGCATACTTCCACATTCTATTGCGGACGAGAAAACGAATACCAAAGATCCACATACAGAATACCGCGAAAACCTCAGAAACAAACTATTTATATATATATATATAATATATATATATATATATTATTAGTATTATAGTATGTATGTATGTATTATGTATGTAATGTATGTATGTATGTAATGTATTGTATGTATGTTGATTATGTATGTCATGATGTATGTGTGTATATAGTGTGTATATATATGTTATATATAGTGTGTATATATTATATATATATATATATATAATATGCTGTTCAGCTTCCTTCGGTATAGTCCATGTCATTGTAGTGAGCTTTAAAGTTTGTAGCAACGTTTCAGCAGAATCTCATGCCCATCATCAGGCTTCTATTATTAAGTTTGTTATGTGGGTTCAGGGTCTCACAAGCATTGGTTTCTTAGTTTGAGGCTAGCCATCCCTGAATTGGTTGGGAGGTCTTGGTCTGTGTTTATTGGACTTGGAGTTTGATTGATTGGTGTTTTAGCTTTCGGACTTATGTGTGGCTGTTCAGCTATTCCCTCGGGTATTTACAGCACTAACAATAGACGTGGATAATTACCGAAAGGGAAGCTGAACAGTATAATATTAATATATTATAATTATGATTATATATATATATATATTATATAATATATATATAATATAAATACACACACACACACACACACACACACAACAACACACACACACACACCACACATGGACAGAATGTGAGAACTTATGCTGAATTTGTGAAGGAGGACAAATGAACATGTAGCACAAAAAGAATTGGAAACCCAGTCAAATCACATGTATGTAATTTAATGTTTTTATGTATTGTTTTGTCTGTGTTTTGTTAGACTAAAGTTAAAAATTAAAAAAAACAAAAAAACAAACACAGCAAATAGTTAGTTTGCCCAATTTCTAAGGTTTTGTAAGAGTAGTATGTGTCCTTTGCGGGAAGATGGCAAACCAGGGAGTCGGGCATGGAAAAGTAATGTATCTCTTCAAACAAGTCTTCTAGCTACCTTACTGAAATAAATAGAAGAGATTCTTTGTTGGCCAAAGTGTGAGTTTGGACCACTCCGAGTATAGATAAAAGAAAAAGATACATTCATCAAGAGTTCAAGAATCATCAGGTAACAACATATAATTTATAGTCATAGGGTATAATAAGCAAATCAAATCGTCAGGAAACAGTTCAATACAAATCTAGGTCGTAAAGCGCACAAAGTTACAGTTCATACAGTCACAAGTGGGAGGGGAATGGGTGATACGAACGTGATGGGACGAGATGTAATAGTAAATAGTAATAGAAAATGGTTTAGTATTGCACAAATAGCTTTGGAGCAGCTGTTGACGTGAATTTATTTGTTAGCAGAGTCAATAGCTAAACAGCTTTGGGGAAAAATACTGTTCCTTGTTCTAGTTGTCTGTTGTGCAGCACTCTCTTGTAGCATTGTTTTGAGGGAAGACTCTTACCGATATCACATGCCCAATCAACATCAAACAAAACTGTATAAAACAGCTATATGCTTCCAGAATGTGCAGGGTCTGCTGTAAATATGCTGTGAGCCCTCTTTTATGACTGTCGTGCAGTGCTACAGAGTCCTCAATTCGAAGCGCAGGTTGGTAGTAATTTAGTTTTATTCTGCCAGTCCTAATTATCCTTACTGAAGTCTGTGATCTGTTCCTGTTGCGGTTGACAGAAAACCAAAGCCAGACAGTCTATACGAGGTGCAGAATACAGATGCAGATGCAGAGGGGGGGGGGGGGGGGGGGGGGGGGGGACGTTCAATAATTCCTCTAGTAGCAACACTTAATAATACTCCATTTAGAGTACAATACAACAAGTCAAATCATAACTAGGAAACCAGTCATACAAATTATAAGATGCAAGCAACAACAGTTACAGTTGAATTAACAGTCATAAGGGAGGAGAATGGGTGAAAGAAAATAGGAGGCTATTCCCCTATGAAGCTATCTATAGGAAGCAATTCATGGAGAGGCTTTTTCACAGAGCAGTAAAACTAGCTATTGTTTGAATGGAAAAACAACATTCTATTATTCTATTTCATTAGAAGAGGCCAAAGAAATGAGTGCTCCCTTAATTTATTGATATAGTAGTTCATACTTTGTCCCAGACTAGTTTCACTAGAAATGTGACCTCCCTAAAATATGACTTGCTTGACACAAAAATGTCAAGCATCTCTTATAGCTGGTTTCCCAACTTGCTGCCCCTGAAAGTCCCTCAAATTCCAATAACTCCGAGACAGCATGAGCATGCTGAAAGTAACTGGAGTTGTGGACCCGAGCCAAAATTATATTGCAGGAATAGATTGCAGATTTAGGACAAGCTGATTCAGATTGTACATTTCCCACTGAACACGATGGCTTTCTGCCTTTCTCTCACAAGCTTTTATTCTTGAAAGCCCAGACAGAACTGAAGATGTAAATCCTTGTTTAGTTAGCAAAGTTTAGGATTTCTTCAGTACCTGATTTAGAAAGAGGCTAAAAGCTGTGAATAGCAAAAACCTAGCCTCTCCTCCAGAGTGGGATCAATTTCTGTGGGATGTTGTCCTAGTTGATGAGTGGGAGCTGTATTGGAGAATAGCGTTCATGTGACTGGGGTGGTTGGTGCTGATTGCGTGCTCATGTCATGGTGGAGCTGGTGGGCATGTGGTGGCGGTGTGGGCTGCCAGTGTGGAGCCCATTAGTCGCTCATTAGCATATTAGTCCTTAGCACTCTGCGTAACCTCTGACAGCAAGCGGAGGTACATGGCTGCACCCATTAAATAGTCTCATACGACCAGGTCCTATTCGCTTAGTCGCCAATTATGGTAGCATAGTGCTTTTTGCCACGTTTCCAACGCCTGAGAGGCCCAGGCAAGGCCGGAGGTGGCCATGTGGCAGGCATACCCAAATTTAAGTGCGTCCTCGCTAGAATGACCAGTTCCATCCTTAGTGGCAAGTTGCTTAGCAAAGTTCTAATTTACGGACTGACGAGACATCATATCACAGCTACTTGGCCTGTTTTTGACATTTTGACAGCCCACACACACACACACCCTTCTAACCCTGCTATTCTTTGATTCTGTAACGAACTCCTGCTGAAGAGGGGTTGACTAGATGACCTCCGAGATCCCTTGCAGGTCAGCCCTAGATTGCTGTGCTGCTGCTAAAGTCTTCTGAAGCCAGGGTTTATGTCCTTCCTTCCGCTCCTTTTTTAATCTCTCCCTCCCTCCTTCCATGTATTTATCTAACCATCCATAATATATTCAATTTACTTTCTCCTGTCTTACTCTTTCTTTTTTCTTTCTTCTTCTTCTTTCTTTCTTTCTTTCTTTCTTTCTTTCTTTCTTATCTTCTTTCTTTCTTTCCTTTCTTTCTCCCTTCCTACATTCCCCCTTTCTTCCTTTCACTTCCTTTCTCTCTCCTTTTTCTTTCTTCCCTTTTTCTTTTCTTGTATTTCTCCCTCTCTCTTTTCCTCCTCTCTTCTCTGTATTATCCCCCTCTCTTTCTCTCTCTCCCCTCCTCTTTCTTCTCTCTCTCTTTCTGTCCCTTCATCCTTCCTCTCTCCTTTTTAAAGCTAGGAAGAACCACCTGAAACACACACACACACACACACACAACATTCTCCCAGTTTGGCCCTCTTCTATTGTACTCTGCTGCTCAGTAGAATAGCCTCAGGCACCGATACTGTATGCTATTGTCTTAATCTTTATGCTCCCTAAATGACCCATGTCTTATAATATTGTGCTCATAAAAAAAATACATGCAAATCAACAGAAAACAAAATGAGCAGCTTAGAAACAAGAGGATACTCAGAGCAACCCCAGTTCTACAGTATCATAGAATAAGAACAGCCAGAAGAAAAGCAATACAGGAAAGAAGGAAGGAAGGAAGGAAGGAAAGAAAGAAAGAAAAGAAACCACCCTACTGAGGGATGCAGAATCATGCAGCCTTTAACATTCAGATTGGTGACCCTTTCCAGACCCAACTGGTGCTTCTTATTGTATCTACAGTACACGAGTTTCAGTCCAAAGATGGCTCCTTCTCCTCAGGAGCCCAACCTTCATTTCTATGAAATATTTCTGCACGCCTGTTCACTCTTGTTCTTCAACATCCTTTTACATTGGATCACAAGTTATTGAACCAGAGCGGGGGGGGGGGGGGGGAATTCTCTCTTTCCCTCACTTTCTCTCTCTCTCTCCCCTCTCTCTTTCTCTGTCTCCCCTCTTCTTCTCTCTCTCTCTTTATCTCCTCTTCCTCTCTTTCGCTCTTCTCTCTTTACTCTCCCCTCCCCTTTTCCCTCTTTTTTTCTTTCTGGTCCCTTCCTTCCATCCCTTCTTTCTTCCTTTCATTCTTTCTTTCTCCCTTTTTCTTTCTTGCCCTTCCTTTCTTCCTTCCTTCCTTCCTCTCTCTCTCTCTCGTCGTCTCTTTCTCTCTCTCTTCTCTTCCTCTACTCACAAGCACACACACACACAAAACACACACATGAGTGGTGCCATATTTAAAGCCTGCCTTAAGAGAGAGGAGACCTTGCCATGGAGCTTTAAGCACCCCCCACCCAGCGTTCGCTGCTACACTGGGAGATGCTTTCTGAGGGATGAGGCAGGGAGTAATCATGCTTAAAGTTGGTCCCATTGGGAGGGAGGCAACCCTTCTCCAAAATCCTCCCAGCGCTGTCGTGTGCATGCTCCACCAGAAGAAGGAAGAGAAGAATTGCCAAACTTTTGCTTACTCCCTTTCCTTTGGAGATGAGCAGCTTCTGTCACCTGGCTGTCTGTTTATGGTCCCCCCCTCCCCCCCACATGTCGAAGTACCTTTAAAGTAGAGGCTGTGCCAACTGCCTTCACACTGGGAGCAGCGAAGAAAAGTTCAGCAACTCTTTTCCTCGGACATTACACATACACAGAGTGAGTCGCCCATGTGCTGACTCTTCCCGAAGTTCCTTTGCATGTGGCAATGGCCGCTGGAGGGACTTGCCCATGCACAGAAGGTCCCAGCCTCACGTGCCCATACTCTGTGAATGCCCAAGGAGGAAGACAAGTTTTCTTCCTTCCCTTTTCGGACACACAGCACGGTGGCCAGGCAGTTTGAGCAGTGTAAGTGGGAGTAAGTGTCTTCCCAGCCAGTGCAGCCATGGGACTCCTACCTCATACAAATGCAAATTTGCAGATAGCCCAGGATTCCTGGATTTGGCTGCAAGAACTACAGACACGCTTCCTTCCCCACCAAACACATCCTCCTCCACTGCCCCATGTGGGGCAGGAGGCCCGACAGAAAGCGCCTGGCCCAAAGACACAGCCCTCCACGATGGAGCCCTTCCCAGCAGCGAGGGGAAGAGAATGCTTTCTTCTGTCACTGGCAAGTATGGCCTCAGCCCCGCGGCGGCTTTTCCCTGGCCAGCGGGGGCAGGAAAACACTCTCTCCTTTTGCTGGCAAGCACGGCCTCCAGCCCAGGCAAGCCTGGGGATGGGGCAGGATGTTGACTCGACCAGGGCTTGCTTGTAGGCTCACTCACCCAGGGAGATCAGGGCCACAGTGGAAAGCAGGCAGCAATGGTGGGCAAAGGCAGGTTTGTAATGGAGGGTGAGATGAGGAGTAACTGGGTGGGGTGGGGAGTGGGTGGGCAGGAAGGGGTGGGGCCAGCCAGAGGCATGATTTACCGGTTCTCTGAACTGCCCAGACTCATAATATCCAGTTCTATAGAACCGGTCTGAACCAGTAGAAACCCACCCTTGGCCTCTTCCATCACTGGTTATTCTCAGGGAGAGGGATTCTGATTTCCCATTTGAAACATGTATTGTATGTTCCTCCTGATGATCCGGTACAAAGTGTTTTTCATAGAACACACTGGATTTGTGTCAGTGGTCCTGGAAATTACATCACCATGTTTCCCCAATTTTTTGCTCCAAAAGACATATTAGGGTTTTGTTTTCTGGTTAGGTCTTATTTTGGGGGAAATACGGTACTAAATATGTCCGTCTGGCTGATAATCTTAACTGGGATTTATTTGGGGGATAGGGCTTATATTATGAGCATCTTGAAAAGCAATGCTGGAGCTTGTTTTCCAGTTGGGTCTTATTTTCAGGGAAACACGGCATTATCACCTTATTCTGGAGCATTGCATACATGTGTATAGGATGGCCACAAATCAAATCATGAATACTGCAGCATATTTTAACTCATGGTGTCATTTTCTGGGACATACCTTTCTAGAGTGACTAAAGCTACTTAATTGTACCAATCCACAGCCATGGGTAGTAAAATGGATAGGGATTCTCATGTTCCATTTGTTTTTTGAACTGCTTCAGCTCATTCAGTACCCTGTGCATAAGATCCTCACAGCAATTGTGAAAGGGTCCAAGGAGTATTTTACTTCTGTTCAAAGTAACATATATGTATATGGCTGCTATTAGCTTGCAAAGCTGTATATATTTTTGATGAGGTAATTTGCCCGGGCAAAGCTTAGTTGAATCACAGTGGATTGCACAATCAGAATCATCCCCAGATTGGATCAAAATAGCTGTATTGCTGAGGTCTGACTGCTTCAAAAGTCTTTCTTCATATGCAGAACACATGCCTAAAGTCAAGTAGATAGACAAAGAGAGTAAGCTTGCTTCAGACCTTGGAATCAAGGTGCTGAGGTAGATAAATTCAATTTTCTAAGTCAATACAACATCTCAAATTGAAATGCTACAATGGTCTGGGTCAAGGAAATGCTTTGATTCAAATCAGCACTACTTCACATAGTTTCTATTAGCTTCACAACTGAAGAAACAATGGGAACTTTCACAAGAGCAGGATCCACGTGACGGGAACTCTCAAATGCAAAAATTGGTGCACTTCCTCTCTCTTTTTCCCTTGTAATCCCTTTGTTCAATATTTATGAGGAAGAGAACAATTTGTTAAATGCAACTTTCAGGATTTTCTTTAGTTCATGTCCTGAACTATCATAGCTATCAGCTTTAAAGTTACAAAATGTTAATCAATAGCTAAGTCATTGTCTCTGTTTCCTTATCACCCTCTCATCCTTTTGCCCTCTATATCACTACTAACCTCTCTCCATCCCCCTCTCCCTCCCTCCCGCTCTCTTGCTCCCCTCCTCTCTCCGTTTCCCACTCCCTTCCTCTCTCTCCCTCCCTCTGTCTTTCTCCTCCCTCCCTCTCACACACCAATGCAAACACATGCACATCTTAGCCCTCAAAACACATTCATGAAATATTTGCAATAGACATTGACAATTACATTGTGCTACTTTTGTTCTATGGCAGAGTCTGATTTTGGCTTTCACAATGCTAGGAGAAGATAAATGGGCACCCAGGGGAGTAGATAAAATATGTGTTCAATGTAATCCTGCACATGGCAAACAGATGTTTCAGACATCAGGTTACAAGTAGGCATTAGGGACCGTGGTGACGTGGTGGTTAGAAAGCAGTATTGCAGATTAACTCTGCTCACTGCCAGAAGTTTGATCCTGACCAGCTCAAGGTTGACTCAGCCTTCCATCCTTTTGAGGTTGGTAAAGTGAGGACCCAGATTGTATAGAGCAATATGCTGACTTTGCAAACTGTTTAGAGAGGGCTATAAAAAATAGTATGAAGTGATATATAAGTCTAAGTGCTGTTGCTAATAGAGGCATTGGTGTGATGACATCACTGTGCACATATCATTTTGAAATTATGAACTACATGAACTACAGAGGTACAAAGTAATTTTCTTTAGATAATAAGAACTGCTGTTAAATGCTATTAAGTCAGGTCTCTATTGGAAAAGGGAATATCTTATCAAGAATGATAAAAGCCTTGGCCATTTAAATTTTTCAACAAGTCAGAGTGAAATATGTAAGCAGTGTAACCATTTCTCCGGAAATAAAATTGACAATTTTTAAGTGAAATTTCCAAAAGAGCCATGGTAGCACAGTAGTTAAAATGCAGTATTGCAGGCTTAACTCACTGCTCACTCCAGGAGTTTGAATCTGACTAACTCAAGGTTGATTCAGCCAACCTTCCAAAGTTGGTGAAATGAGGACTCAGATTGTCGGGGTCAATAAGCTGACTCTATAAACTGTTTAGAGAGGGCAGTAAAGCACTGTGAAGTGGTATACAAGTCTCAGTTCTGTTGCTACTGCTATTTATTTTAAAGCCGTTTCATTTCATTTCTAGTAAATTTTAGGCATCTTTTGTGTTTTCTGTGAGAACATGACAAATTTGGAACAGATTCTTTCATGCATTTGATTGGGTGCTGCATGCTTGGAGGAACTTCTATTTTTTATATCTGTCTGTCTATCTATCTATCTATCTATCTATCTATCTATCTATCTATCTATCTATCTATCATCTAT
>BHFT01049234.1:0-11153 GCA_004320025.1 Laticauda laticaudata | reverse complement strand
TGTTGTTTCTAGGTAAGTAGGAAGAATTGCATTGCTGATTCTACAACCTCTGTTGGCATTGTTCCTTTGTGTGGTGGATGAAAACTAAATGTTTTCCAAGAGAAAACAGTTCTGGGGCACATTTCCCCTTGTGGTGAACATAATGTCAGAAACAATAACCAAAAAAGATAATAAGAGTGACAAATAGTAAAGCGCCACCACCACCATGAGCGACCGGACAAGAAGGGACCGCTGATGACACCGGATTAAATTAAAAAATATGGCAGATGGCGACACATAATCAAATATATAAAAATGGTGGCTTAATTTGGAAAAAGGAAGGAACTAGCTAGCCCACAAAAAATTAAGAGGTTGACTAAACAGATAAACTTATTTCCAAAAAGATACCAAATAAACCAGGTTATAGATTTTGCATTGATGTAGTAGATTGTATAGCATAACAAACTGGAAAACAGAGAGAGAATCCAAGAAATAATAATGCAACTAATAGATTATGACCAAGTAGGCCAATCGTTTGGCCATATTGGAAATTAAAAAAAGAAGAAAAAAAAAAAAAATGCTTCAGGCAACGCTCATCTTCAGATGCCCAGGAATACAATGCAGTCATCTAAAGCAGGGCGCTGCGAACGCAACTCTACATTACCAATGAAGGATTATCCTACATAACTCTATGAACCCCCTGCCCAGATCGACACACGAAGAGATGTATGCACCTACTTCATTCAGTGGGGGATTGCATGCCTTCTCCCTCAGAATCTCGTTTCACTGCGATGAAAAACCTTACACCTCCAGATACCATCAACCGTGGAAGAGAAGGTATCATTCAACTACGGGCCTGTTATCCGAGGGCAAGGGCAGGAGTTGGTTGTGATGAGGGAAGAGAAACGTCTTTAGTGCGATCCTGGCGCGAGACAGGTTCCATGGTACTTAATAACCCCACCATTGCAGCATCGCCCAAGTGAACCGTCCCCGTGTCAGAGCAGGATCGTAAAGAAAGCTTGCTTGCATCCTGGCGACATATCTCATTGTCTGCACCCAAACTTACCCCAGGAATCTTGGCAGACACGAGAACTTGTGCGACTCCAACAGGCATCAGAGAAGGACGATGGAAGTCCTCGTGGAAATTGCAGAGTAAAGTGCTAAGGGCTAAGAAGTCCACACTGAATAAACACTGAGATGTGCAAGGCCCCAACAGAGCTTCACGTGAAGGGAAGAAGCTAGGCGCAACCTCCTGAAACACTGGTGCAACTCCCCAGCTGGAGCAGTGGAAGTGGCAAGACAGGATGATAGATGATTAATGGATAGCTTCCTTCAGCCTGTCTCATCACACTGATGAGATTGGCCATGCTATGTTGGGTGGGCCTACCAAAATGAAACAGGGCCATTTAATAAAGAATTGAGTTTATGTTGAAAGGGTGTGGATCAATGGAATTACATTCTTATTGATAATGAAGGCAAAAGGTGTGCACCTGGCGAGGGTGCACCATACAGTCCCATTATGCTTGCATCTTGAAGGTGAACTCCATCTATAGAATCCCCACTGCTATTCCTTACCACATCTCTACAGCTCATACCCATTCCCAAAGCGGTGGATATCCCTACCCATCCCACAGCTGATTTATCCTCATCCTCGAACGACCGGAGTATCCTAAAAACGACAAACAATAGTGGAAAACCCCCCCCCGCCCTTATCCCCCCCCCCCCCCATAGCCCATTCCCACTGCCCTATCTTAACCCATCCCACAAGCGTGTGAGAGAGCGCGAGTGGCGTGAGAGAGAGTGTGTGCCACCAAGGAACTTTATTAAAAAAAAGAAAATGAAGCAAGCTGTAGTCCCGAATTCAAAAGTAAAAGATACTTATTGGAAACACTAGCTGTAAAACCAATGAGAGTGACCAAGTATGCGAGGTGTCCAAATTAAATTACTTACAGGCAGCCACCCCAACGCAGTCTCGGTGGCACTATCTTATTGTCATTTGAGGTGTGCCTATATACACAGTCTGGTGAACACGACCCTCGAAGCGTTAAGATTGACCAGGTGCTGTGCACGAGTGTGCAGTGTGAATCTGCTGGTGTCCAAGTGCTGCCGTCTGTGATAGCATCCACCTGGGTTTGCTGTCTGCAGCGACAGCTAATGAGAGAACAACAGCGATGATGTACTATAGGTGTTACGTTAAAAGAAACTGGAGTGTTGCGAAAGCTCTCATACAGCTTGGCCTCAAGACCCGTGATAGTGCTATAGAGAGGTCCGTTCCTCCATGCCCATGGCCGCCCAAATTCGTCATTATGCCCAAGTACTGATCGACAGATGTATGAGGCCGGGCTTGGCTGTGGGGTGGAGGAAGGGAGTAGTGTAGTGGGGCTGTCCGAGTCTGGTCTGACAGCTGCCGAAAGGACATAGGCGTGGGTTGGCATCGGTGGTTTATGTCGTGGCATCACTGTCGTTTACCAACCTGGTGGCATCATTTGCGCGTGGCTGGCATGTTGTTGCCGTCAAAAGTCATCGAGGTACGAAACCGCCCAGATGGCCAAACGCGTGTCGTCCGATGACTCTGTTGCCTGGGCTGGAAGGGCTGCTGCCTGTGCGCTGCTCCGAACAACAACTCTCACTAAGGATAGCCGTAGCCCTGTGTTTAGGTGAGGCGGCTGTGTGAGAAAAGCCTTGGGAATGGGAGGGACATCACCTGGGGTTGGAGGTGAGCGAAAGTGCAGACCTGTCGACCTGCTGCGCGGTAGAAATGTCCGAGGCAGGTTCGCATCCCGTGAGTGTGAGAGAGAGTGCGTGGCGGAGGTCTGTATCGCGGATATATGTGTGGAAGGCACGAGCTCAAACGAAGTGATTCGGTCCTTCACCACTCTGAGTACTATAAAGGGTGTATCTCCATAATTATTCTGAGGGTTCTGGTCGTGGAACATAAACCGTGTGAGGAAGGGCTTTGCGGTTGTGCCGATGGCATGAGCCGAGGTCTCTGATCCCAAAAAACTGGTGGCTGACCAGCTGAGAGAGGAGAGTTCTTTCCTGCATATAACATGCGAGGGTGACAAGAGGATTAAAAAGGTGTCCCTGATCTCCAGGCAGGACAGTGTGGGCTCTGCCCCTTCCTGCATGTGAGATACTGAGCTCTCTGCCTTTCTGTGGACGGCGGAGCTGGAAGAAGAGATGTGGAATGCCGGCATGAGCGACTGCCTCCACCGTTGTGACTCGATGTCTCCTCTCTCCCAGCCACCACCAGGAGTCCTCCAACGTGCATCCACTATAATGAAAGGTGCACACAAACTGTGCGACACAAAAGGACCTATACTCCGCCGTGGCACCTGCGCGACAGTATAAACCTGCCTTGGAGACTTGATAAGTGGGTGACTGTTTAGACCTCTCGCGAGCTCAGAGAAGGCCAAGTAGGACTGGTTTCAGAACCCCAGATGTTGAGCTAGCCGGAGAGAGAGGGTATTGGGCCAGCAAGTTTATGTTTGGGCTTCCTGCGCTGCTCCTCTGTTGGCGGATTCTCACCCTCCAGGATATGTGCTGTATCTACAGCCTGGCCATGACATAGGTCTTCCTCTGTCCGCTCAGCTTTTAGCCCAGCGATGTGGCCTGGGCGCAGGACTTTCTCTTATGGTGAGGTCTAATCCCGACGTACCAGAGTGTGTCTTCTATTGTTCCTACAACGACCAGAGCAAAGAGCCAAGTCATACCTCCAACCCAAGTTGAATAAACCCAACTCTCCGCCCTCTCTCTCAAGCAGCCTGCTTCAGCATATCTGGAGCCAAAAATAGTCCCTGTTACAGCCGGTGTCCCTTCTGCCACAGATAGTCATTCTCTCTCAACCACTTGCCATGCACCTTATCCTCGATGTTCACTCCTCAATAGAAGTATGCTCTTCGCGTGCTCACATACCCGCATATGCGCACTCTATCCTTCCCCATCCTTGCCAGAGGATCCAGCATTCCGCTACCCTTCATCAGAGCGAGAATGGCAGACTCCCAGGTGAGTATGGACTGAGCTCCCAGACTCCACAACAAACACAGCAGCAGATCGGAGCACCAGCTAGGATCATCATCATTCATCATCATCATCATAACATCATCATCATCATACATCCACCAGCAGGACATAACAGGCAATCATCAGCAGCAGCAGCAGCAGGATCAGCAGGACCAGGATCAGCAGCAGCAGAGTAATCACAGGAGCCCCAGCAGCACCAGCCACCAGGCAGCACCCCACCGCAGGACCAGGAGCACGAGCAGGACCAGGAGACGAGCCAGAACGAACAGCCCGAGCCAAGACAGGAGCACGCAGCAGGACGAGCACGCCGACGAGCAACTAGGTCCGAGGTAGCTACGAGTGCGATGATCGTATAGCAAAGTCCAGGGTTATGCTAGAAACGATCGAGGACCTAGGACCAGTAAACAAACGAGCTCTCTCGAGCAGAGTGATAGTTAAACGCACAAGAAAGCAGAACAGAAGCACACAGCCAGGAGCTATGAATCATACAAAGCGAAATTACGCAGATCTCAGAAGACACTCCAATGGCGCGAGGAGCAGCTTCAGCAGAAGCTACCAGCACCATGTAAAGAGCGAGCCCGGAGCAGAGACCCGCCACCAGCACAAGACATGTAGCAGTCAGGGCCAGGTGCGGGAGTGGTAGGCCCTGTCCCATTCATATCTTGCCGAGGGTTGCTATTTGACTGGCAGTGTTTAGCAGTGAGACTTTCGCTTCTTCCCCCATGGTTTGTTCGCAGTTAGAATTGAACCTCGCTGGCGCCAGGCCTGTAGGGCATGAGTTCTAGATAGGGAAAAGAGCATAGCAGCACGAAGGCATGGGCGAAGAGGATAGCCTTGTGACAGAGAAAATAGAGCATAGAACACCATATGGCTGAGCATGGAAGAGAGGCATGGTGGAAGACCATGGCATGTGATTGAGACACAAAGTGTATTGTCTAGCGAAGGCTCTGGCAAGGTAAAGGACCCAGACAAGGCAAGGAGCAAGAAGCTAGCGCAGCAAGGCTAGCAAGTAGGCAGGACACCAAGGCTGCGACAGGCAGATCTGCTGGCAGAGAGTGGAAGGTGGAGAGGCAGGCTGGGCAGCAAGAAACTGAGCCGCATGGTCAGTGGGCAGACAAGCAAGAAGAATGTGCAGCGGAGGCTCGACGCAGGAAGGCTGGCAGCAAAGGCTGCAGCAGCGGCAGGGTCCAAGCCGAGAACAATCGGGATTATGATGTATCCATGCGCTATGCTAGGGTCTTTCCGTGCCGAATTGCGGCCACGTGCGAGCTGCTTTGACCTTTATTATCCAGGGGGCTTGCCGCAATGCATCCCCCGCAGCCCGCAATTAACGCCAGGCATCCGTTAGGCTTCTGCTGTGTGCGGAGTGCGCGCATGAAGCCGAGAGCGAGGACTCTTCCGCTGTGCAGTCCCGGCTTAATCCGCTGTGCATCCGTCATATGCATCCGCTGTATCCCATTCCGCGTCCGCTTTGCTGAGGACCCCCGGAAGCCACTAAACCGGATGTACCATCGCAGCTCCCATCCGCCTTTCCAAATCCAGGCAGCTTCCGTGTATCCGCATCCGCTTTTCATCCTCCCTATGCTATTCCTAACCCGCATCCGTGTTATCCGCTCCGGTTATGCATTGCAAATTTTTGCCCCTTTTGAGAGCGGATAACAATGGATGGAACATTTTGCTCATCCGTTGTGTCTGTTTTGCATCTGTTGGGCGGTGTGACAGGGCCTTTACATCCTCTTTGCATCCGTAAGTGCAGTGGGACCGGGCCTTAAAGGCAAGCAGCTGGAACATC
This sequence comes from Laticauda laticaudata, assembly GCA_004320025.1. Taxonomy (NCBI): domain Eukaryota; kingdom Metazoa; phylum Chordata; class Lepidosauria; order Squamata; family Elapidae; genus Laticauda; species Laticauda laticaudata. The sequence goes on along the minus strand of BHFT01049234.1, from coordinate 5,359 downwards.
CACTTGAATGCCTATGAGTGCACTTCTGAAGGGATAGATGAATGCCTAAGGAAGGGGAGGTGCATAACTGCAGCTACTTTACATAAGAGCATACAGCAACCCCAACATTACTCCCTCATCTCTGATATGATTAAATAGTCTATAAAACCATGGAGAGTCTCAGGAGGAAAAGTGAAAATGCAACAACAGCATATGGAGAAACAGCGTCTTGACATTCCTCCCGTTAGCAACCAATTCTATTTGTTGCTGCCGCCCCGGGGTAAATACTGTCATCTGTGTAGCTCTGTTGCACAACAGTTCAATTTCACTAAGATGCAGGAAATCTGAGAAAAGATTGCCATCTTGTGTCTGTTTGTAAAACTGCACACAATATTTGAGTTTCTGTTAATAGAGATCCAAATGATACAAGTGAACACACACATAATTTATTCTTATTTCTTTCTATACACTTCATTTCTAATAAAGCTGTGTTTTACAACAGTTTTGAATGGGGTTTATGTCATCCTTGCTTATATATGGGAATATACTATACATATCTGATAAGGATGGCTGTTAAAATAATTAAACAAATTAGAAATGTTGGGAGTTACTTTTCCTGATAAAAGGAAGAGTATGTATCCTTGCAACTCTGTAGGTGTGCATCCTGGGAGTCTCTATGTGTTTCTGATCTTTTCCATTTTGTGCTCTTTTAAAATGCTAATTTTGGAAACCAGATATCATGTAGAATTCACAAATTTTCCTCATAAATTCACCAATTTCATATTTTAACATGAATTAATATAGTTCAGATTGCCAAAGCAATATACAAACCACAATAACATTATTCTCTTGTCCTTCTAGGTCTTCCACTTTTTTAATACATTTTTCTGCTCAAATAGAAATTTATTTGATTTGACATTAATGAAAATTCATGAGGGGAAGTTGTATAATAATAGGGATAAGAGAAAATGTGCAGAAAAATGGATTAGGGAAAGGGTTCATCAAAAAGTGTTTACACAGAGAGAGACATTTGTGATCTGCAAGAAACAAACATTAAACATACATTAAAACCACAATAATTATCGTAATGCATCAAAATGCACTCATATTTTTATGAGAATCTTTTTAAAGAAATGATTCAGAAACTCAAGCAAAAATGATGGAAAGTGCAACCTATGTATTATTAGGAAATGATTATTGAGTTCTTTTGTCTTTTTTTGTTTTTGTGGAAAAATCAGTAATATTGTCTTGTCTTTCAAGCTTTGCCCCTAAGATTCAGTTAATTCTTAGTATCTTCTATCATCAAGGTAAACCCCAATGTTTACATACTAGTAACTTTCAGTAATGATTGACTATTGACTTATACAAACAATATAATGGGAGGAGACTGTGTTTCAGCTATACTGTTCCCAATTTTTTAAAAGAATTTATAGGTTAAGAAAACCATAGTCTCTTGAACAGGATTCAAAAATAAATGTGAACAATACCACTGTTTTAAAATGAATGAGACTATTTTTCTCCCTGAAAAGTAATTTTCCATTGTTTTTCAAGAAGAATTAATACTATATTCACAGTATTACTCATAAATAAGGGGTAATTAAAGCTTGGTTAATTTTATTGCCCAGATAAACCTTTTGTAGAATGGAATGCAGCTGACAAACCATCTCAAACTGAACAGAGACGTCCCAGACCATTATTGTGACCTATACATTCAAGAGCAGGGTTGGGGCTGAGAGTTCTTGCAATTTATACAGTTGGTCTTTTAGAAAGAATGATGCCCGATTTGTGATAGATCTATACCCATTATGAATTATCCTATCCACTGCACAGTAGAAATTTCATCAGATATTCATAAATAGTGATTAAGACAGTTTAAAAATCCTTCTTTCCTCAATACATTGCACCTTACAAGATTGACCATTAGAGATTTTCTTAGTGGTTCACAATGCTTCATATAAGATTACTTTTGGAAGTAATTATATAGTCAGGCATTTCAAAGCTAAAATTGGTCATGATTACTTTGACTTTAACTCCACTGTTTTTCATATGATAGTGAAGTAGTGAAGAATCCATCAATTCTAATTCTGTTTTGATGAGTTTTAATTGTTGTAGCCCATAACAAATTGTGGATCCTTAGCCATGTTCCTGTAATACTTTGGCTCTTCAATTTTTGCCTTTATCAAATAAAAAGGAGCAACTGGTTTTGTTGGCTGGCTCCAAGTAAATATTTTATTGTGGGAAATATTTATTCCAGTCACCTTGAAGGGATGGATATGCAATTACCTCTGAAGAAAGGGGGATTACATTCAAATGAGGTGGAATTAACATTGGACAGAGAAATTCATCTGTATTTTTCCCCACTGATTCTTATTCAGTTTCATGAGATAAAAAAGAATTTGTTTTCAAAAAAACTTTAAAGAAAAAAAAAAGGTTAGAGAAGTCCAAAGTCCATAGAAGTCCTTATGGAATTCATATAGATCAGAGGTCGCCAACCTTTTGGACCTCAGGGACCACCAAACTCATAATTTTAGATCCCAGGGACCACTAACTGGTTCTGTAGGCCTAATTTGTGGTGTGGTTGGTGGTCATGTGACTGGCTGGGCATGGCTGGGCATTGTGTAAATATTATAAATATTTATATAAATATNGCTTGCTGTGAGTCTGCACTGAATTTGCTTGCAAGCAAACCTTCAGTCCTAAGGGAGGTTTGGCTGTGTTGAGCCGAAAATCTAAAGACTAGCTAGAAAGCAAGAAATCCAACCATTTCCTGCTTCCTAGCTAATCTAAATCTTCTGGCACAGCAGAACAGATGATAGTCGGAAAAAGAAAAAATAGCAATTTAGCAGGCAAGTTCGCGGGGTAAGGAATGAGTGGGCGGGGAGGGTTCCCACAAGCCATGTGGGCAGCGCAGCATTGTGTTTCTGTGTAGTCTGGATTAATTGCTTTGTGGAGGTGCTCTGGGGGTGAAATTTCTCTGTGGCCCACCAAAATTTTCTCATGGCCCACCAGTGGGCTGTGGCCCATCGGTTGGCGACCCCTGATATATATAGTCCTTGAATTACCACAGTTGAGCCCAAAATTTCTGATGCTAAGCAAGACAGTTGTTAAATGAATTTTGCCCCATTTTATGACCTTTCTTGCCAAGTTGTTAAGTGACTCACTTCAGTCATTAAGTTAGTAACACAGTTGTTAAGTGAGTCTAGCTTCCCCACTGATTTCACTTGTCAGAGGTTCACAAAAGGTGATCAAATGACCCTGAGACACTGCAACTATTGGTGGTATTCTACCAGTTCGGCCCAGTTCTGCCAAGCCAGTAGCAGTGATGAGCAGGGGAGACCAAACTGGTTCTCTTCGATGTTCTGCTGTTGGGCCCACATGCCCACCTGGGCTCCCTCGATAACATTTATGTCCTGCTTTTCAAGTGTAGATGCTTTGCGCGGCACAGCAATTGCTGTGCGGCAGCTGCTGAAGCATCAGGGAGAATGCAGGATTGCAGGAGGTGACTCAAAATGCTTCTGCGCCTGCACAAAATGTGTGTTTGGTGCGCACATGGTGCGCACATGTGTGCAAAGTGTGTGCATGTGCACAAGGTGTGCCCACCAAGCCACGCCTACCGAACAGGTGGTAAAAATATTTGAAACATGCCACTGACTGCAACCATCATGAATATGAGTCAATTGTAAAGTGTCTGCATTTTAATCATGTAACCGTGGAGATGCTACAATGTTTGTGTGAAAAACAATCATACGTCACTTTTTTCAATGCTATTGTAACTTTGAATGTTACTAAATGAACTGATATAAGTCAAGGACTAACTGTGTTTCTTTAATTCAAAAAGAATCAGGGGAAGATTGATCAAAAAACTTTTTTTTCTTAGAGTATCAATTAAATCCTTCTTGAAATTAATGCCCACTAAGGATGACTCCTGTCCTTGAGAAATTATTAGAGAATTTCACTTTTTTTCTAAAGTAATTTGAGACATTGGAGACCTTTTGTGCCCACCTAGAGATTTTAGACTAAGTCTCCATTTTATTTCTCTCCCTGGCTCAGCCAGTCCCTTCCCTATATGTACCTAGAAAATTGGTGGAGAATTTTAAGTCTGTGTAAGACAGAAGCAGTTTGGTATAGTTGTAAGATATCAGATTAGAAATTGGAGACTGTGAGTTCTAGTTCCACCTTAGGCATGAAACCAGTTGGGCCAGTCACTATCTTTCAGCCCTAGAAAGCAGGCAATGGCAAACCACTTCCAAAAATCTTGCCAAAAACTGCAGGGATTTGTCCAAGCAATCACCAGGAGTCAAAAACTGACTGGATATCACACACACACACACACACACACACACACACACACACATTGTATAGGACAATTTGGTTGGAAAGAGCTGGAGTAGCTATCAAAGATGAAGCTTAATTAAAGCATCTGTAATAGATGGCTAGCAAGTGCCTGTTTGAACTCAAACAGCAAAGGGGATCTACTATCAAACTTCTTTTTTGAGTTTTTCTAATATTCATTTGAAATCTATCTTCCTGTCTTTAGGTCATTATTTTGTGACCTAAAGGTCACAAAAGGAGTTTTGCACAAAATAAAATAGGTTGTGGTATTCTTTGGAGTAACATCTTTTCACATATGATTATCTATTGTGACAATAAACTTTCCCATGGTACAGGAATTCAGCAAATGGTAAGGTGGATAGATTCTCCACTACCAATGGAGCGTAGGCATTCATTTAATCAGGCTGGATGGAGGGGGCATATAAATTCAAACCTTTCTGTTTTCAGAAGGTGAGTTTGGGGACCAATGGCATGATATTTTGTTTGTCCTAAGAGATTTCAGGTTCCCATTAATAGATATTTTTCATTGTTCCCATCTACAAGAGCCCTGATGGCTCAATGGTTAAAATGCAGTACTGCAGGCTACTTCTGCTGACTCTCGGCTTTCAGCATTTTTAATCACACGAGGCTCAAGGTTGACTCAGCCTTTTATCCTTCTGAGGTCAGTAAAGTGATGACCCAAATTGTTGAAGGCAATATGCTGACTCTGTAAACTGCTTAGAGAGGGTTATGAAGCACTGTTACAGGTATATAAGTCTAATTGCTATTGTTATTGCTACAAGAATGAAAATAAAAATATTAGCAGCTATACAACAGGTAATGTATTAATATATATTAAAAGGGGAATTTACTTGCTTGTCATTTTACATGTCATACTACTTTGTATTGACATACCAGCTAACCAAGCTAGCTTAAGCCCATGTCACATTGCACCAATGGATGGAAACAGGATGTAAAACGGAGAGAAACATTTGCCATCCGTTGGTTAACGCGATTCATCCGTTTTGTACTCACTGCCTCCGTTTTTCATCCTCTCTATCCGTCCAGC
>BHFT01049231.1:0-15107 GCA_004320025.1 Laticauda laticaudata | reverse complement strand
TGCCCCCAACAATCTGGGTCCTCATTTTACCCACCTCGGAAGGATGGAAGGCTGAGTCAACCTTGAGCCTGGTGAGCTTTGAACTGCCAAATTGCAGGCAGACGGCAGCCAGCAGAAGTAGCCTTGCAGTATTGCATTCTAACCACTGCCTCACCACGGCTCTTACGTGAGGGTGCTGGCTAGCAAGGCTTACCCTCTCCTCCTTTGTTAGGGATAAGCATCTAGCAACAAAACCTGTGGGACGTGCATGTTAAACAGCTACCATAATTTAGGGAACAGGTCTTCTGAGGTAGGAGAGCTTCTGTGGTCAGCCTTGCCCCCTCCAGAGCCCAACAATAAAGACGACCTTGGAAGTTGCTATGTAGCAGCATCTCCAGGATGAAGCTTCGCTTGCAGAAGTGGAAAAGATGACTTTTGGCCACCATGACCACAAAACCCCACTTTTCTAATTGCTAAAAAGTGAGTGACCTTGAAAATCAGGAACCATATAAAATAAGCATGTATATGCAGGTCTGCTGGTTCTTTAAGTCATGCTGAATAATATTCTAAAGTTAGTGAAATATTATGGACTAGATTTGAAAATACGAGAATGAATGACATACTGTATTATTCCCCATAGCAAGGAGAAGCTGAGATGGTTAAAATAACCCTTTTATCCAAATAAGAGATTATATCTAATTTTGTCTCTAGTTTGAAATTGCTTCTGGATGTTTGTATTTGCAGTGGGGTGGGGGGAATTAAATTTTGGTTATGTTTTTGTAAACTGAGCAGGCTTATTGTTATAGAAATGGCTTGTTCATACTGCTTGTTTAAAAGCAAAAAGTTGTGGTTGCAGTATTGCTACCTTCAACTGTGTCAGAAAGAGTCAGAAGTTGCTGCCTTTTTCCTGTTTCTTCTCCCATTACACTATACCCCCTCTTTTTCCCTTCCTTTCTTACTTTTCTTTTTTTTCTTTGTATTTTATACTTCGATAAACTAATAAAAAAGTTAAATTGGAAAATCAGGAACCAGGAGGGCATGCCTGCAGCTGGCAAACATAGTCAATAAAAGCAAGGGGCCCTTTCACACACACCACCACCAGCCCCAGAAACCTTGCCAATGCTTACTTTACCCAGTGACACAGCTGGAAAATCCCTCTTTAAACTCCTAATATGGTAAGCATGAGCTGAACATGGCACCCTCCATTGATGTTGCTGTATACACACTCACTGAGGTATCTTCACCTGCTTAGCTCTTTGACTTATTGTGAAAGAAAAAGATTCTGAGGATATTTAGACTTCAAAAAGGAGCCCGAGAGAGGAATGCTAAAACTCCAAAGTTCATGAAAACATAACATCTAGAGGAAGATCAAGGCTGTTCTCCTACATCCAAAGAAGAACGCAGAATAATTAAGAGGAAGGAATGGTAAGGAAAAAATGGCCCAACATCAAGAATAGGTGGACAATGGAATCATTTACCTCAGGAGGGAATGAATTATTCTCCTCTGAATATGTCCAAGCAGAATCTAATACAAGGTGTTTTGTTCGAAAACACACGAGGTAGACCGGGTTCCAACAACAAAAGGTTTATTTCAAACAGTAGTCGGAATAGGAACACTTTTGGCTGCAGCCGAGGCCAGCCTTTTATACAGGCTGGGGCCTGCCTGCTTTCAACTCGTGCATTCCTTTAAATTTGCCGCCTTTCAGCAGCTCTTTGGATTGGTTCCTAGTGAACCAATCCACTTCTCACTTATCTGGACCAATCAGAACAGTAGTTTAGGATTCAACCATTTTACATATAGAAACCCCTCCCCTCTTAGTTTCAGTCCTACGTAGTTACATAGTCACGCAGGTAGGTGGGGCTTCTCCGAACTCGATTAGACTTGGCGGCGTTCATTTCTAGCGAAGACTTCGACCAGTTCGGATGGGGCTGCTGTGTCTTTCCGATCTTCGCTCTGGAACCTTCTGGAAGGGTAGTCAGCCATTTTACCGGCCGCCTGAGTTGCTTAGGCCGGCGGTTTTGCCGCTCCCACCCGTTTCCATTGGGCAGGTTGAGCTGGCCTGGCTGGCCCCTTCTGATGGGCTCTACCGCCAAGTCTCTTCAAACAGTGAGTTTTTATTTTGCTCTTTTGTTGGTTATAAATCGTTTGTTTTAGTTTTTAAACGGTTCTTTATTAACTTCTCGCCATTCCCCCCCACCCTGGTTTGAGTTTTATCGGTATTGTCGCGCGACTGGTTGTGTGTCTGTGGGCCTCTCAATTATTCGGGACTGAAGCTGGTCTATGTGCCGCTTTCCCATCCCTGCCATCGTCTACCATTAAACGGTAGGATTTGGGCCTGTAATTTGGGTAATTTGTCCTGGTACCCACAACGGTTCACCTATGAAGTTCTTTGCGCATATACCCAAGTCGCCTACTTCAAATTGCCTAAAACTTTGTGGAGGAATCAGGGGGGGTTTTCTGGGTTAAAATTTGGGTGTAGTCTGTCTAGGTGTGATCGTATTTTCGTCCCATAAGTAATTCCGCCGGGGACTTGTTAGTAACTGTACTGGGCGTTATGTGCTGGAGTGTGAGGAGTAAAACGGTTTTACTTTGTTGGACATCCCCTATGTCCATTCTTTCTAGCCCTTCTTTTGTGAATCGGACCATTCTCTCGGCTCTGCCGTTTGCAGCCGGATGGGCCGGCGCGGTTAGGGCATGTCTGATACTCGAATTGCAAGCTTGTTAGTTGTGGTCCATTGTCCGAGACAAGAACGTCTTGTAGACCGTGGGTGGCAAAAGGTCGTCTAATTTTTTTAATTAGTGTTTTCTGTTGTCGCTTTGGATGGCATGATTTTTACTTCAAGCCAATTTGAGTAGGCAATCAACGTCAACAGAAAGGTATGCCCCTTGGTTGGTACCCGCGAAGTCTATATGAATTCTAGACCACGGTCCCCTAGGGGTCTCCCAGTCCCTGATGGGTTGTTTTTGGAGGAGAAGGTCTGATTCCCTGGCATTTATGGGAAGAGCTTACCCAATACTCTATGTCCTTATCAATACCTGGCCACCACACATAGACTCCTGGCCAGGCTTTTTCATTTTAACCATCCCAGGGTGACCCTCGTGCAACAACCCTAGTACTCTTGCTGCAACTTGGCTGGATGACCACCCTGACTGAACTTTCTATTCAAAAGGGGTGTTTTGCTGTGGGGAGCCACAGCAAACAACCCCTTTGATAAGAAAGTTCAGTCTGTCTGGACGGAACGGTTTAAAGTTTTCAGTTTTTTGTGTCTCCGGCCAAGCCTTTACCTACCCAGCCAAGAATGCGGGCAGTCAATGAGTCCTTTTGCGTGGCTCTTGCGACATCATAGCAGAGATGGGTAGATCGGGACAAGTCTCTATTTGCAGCGGATGTCATTGCTGGTGCCGGGTCTTCATCAGTGGTTGGTAGGGGGTGCTCTGCTCAAAGCGTCTGCATGGAAATTTGTTTCCCTGGTTGATGTGTCAGAGTATAGGAATAGGCTGCAAGGAACTCTGACCATCTATACGTTTTGGTGACAGTATGTTAGGCGTCGGTTGTTTCCCGCCAAAATTCCATCAGTGGTTGTGGGTCCGTTACAATTTGAAAAGGCCCGCCCTTACAGATATTCGTGGAAGCGTTTTACTCCAGCGACTATTGCTAGGGCTTCCCTGTCCAGTTGACTGTAATTTCGTTCAGTCTTTGATAGTCCTAGAATAATATGCGACGGGTGCTTCTCTGCCATCAGGAAGTTGGTGGCTTAGGACGGCACCTACTCCAAATGGTGAAGCGTCGCAGGTCATCTTAAAGGCAGTGTGTTGCTAAATTGGATGAGAACGTTTGCTGATGTTAGCAACTTTTTAATATTCTGGAAAGCATTCCTTTCTTTGCTACCCATGTTCCAGTTTGCTTTTTTATCTAAAAGACGGTGTAACGGTTCAGCTATAGTGGCCTTGTTTGGCAGAAATACATGATAAAAAATTAATAAGTCCTAAAAAGGCTTGTAGTTCGTGTTCTGTTTCTCGGTTCAGGTGCTTCTTGTATTGCCTTGATTTTCTTATCTGTGGGGTGGATGGCCCTCACCGTCTATTGAGTAGCCCAAGAATTCAACGCTTTTTTTTCATTAGGGCAGCATTTTTCCTTTTTTACTTTAAGGCCAGATTCCCTAAATTTGGTTAGTACTTCTGTGAGTCTTTTTTTAATGAGTCTCATCTCTGGCCGAGATTAAGACGTCGAAATAGGGAACGACCCCCTGTATGCCATTAAGGAGACGTCCATCAAACTTTGAAAAACGCCCTGTGCCACGCTTACTCCAAATTGAGCCGGTGGCATTTGAATGCACCCTTGTGTGTGACTATGGTTTGCGCTTCTGCTGTCTCTGGGTCCACTGGGAGTTGCTGATAGGCTTGTGCCAAGTCCAGTTAGCAAAAACTTTGCCCTTTCCCAGAGAGTGAAGCAAATGTTGGACTACTGGCACCGGGTATGCGCGTTGGTTGTAAAGCGTGTTCAGGGTTGCCTTATAGTCACCAAGATTCTAATGGACCCGTCAGGTTTTATGGTGTAACAATAGCGTTTCCCATTTGGCGTGGTCCACAGATTCCAACACCCCCTGGGCTATTTAGTTTGTCGAGTTGTTCCTCTATCTTTGCCTTTAGTGCAAAGGGAACTCGTCTGGCTTTTAATCTTCTTGGGGCTATTGGGGATCTAGGCTAAAAGAAATAGGGTTTCCCGATACTTGCCCCCAGTGAGCCGTCAAAAACATCTTGGAATTCGCGGATGAGGTCATCTTCCCAACTGGTTGTAGTTACTCGATCGACCCCGGTCATCCCGATGCCCAAGGGTGCGAACCATTCGATGCCCAGGAGGCTCGGTCTGTCCCGGTCGACGGATAGGTTAGCGGCAGTCTTTTGACATGTTGCTTATAAGTGACCAAAAATTGTCCCATGCCAATTACAGGGATTCGGTTTCCCTGATAGTCCTTTAGAGTCAAAGGTTGTTTTGTAATTGTCTGGATTTGATGTCTGGGACCAGCTTTTTAATGGTATCGCCAAGAAACCATCGAAAGAAGACCCGGAGTCCACCTCCATCTTACAGGGCTTCCCTTCGATTGTTACAGTCACTTTAACCTTCTTGCCGCTTTCCGTCTGAGAGCTTTCTGAGGAGTGACGGTTTGTGTGTATTGGCTCGTTGCTCTCTTGTTTGCCACTTTCTCTCCGCTCGTTTAGGCTCGGTCGTGTTGGGGAATTTCTGCGTCTCGTGGGGCTATAGTTTTTTTTGTTTCTGCAGACTTTCTCGATGTGCCCACGTTTTTTACAGTACCTGCAGATAGCATCGAGAAATCTGCATCGGCTCGGGCATGGTTTCCTCCGCAGCCAGCGCATTCCCGCCGAATTCCTTCTTTCGCGCTCTTTTTATTTGCAAGCAGACGGTGCGACCCGTCGTCTTGTCCTCGCTTGATTCGGTTTCCTCTCTCGATTCTTCGAAATGGGTGTGGTGGATAGGCTGCTTCGTCTCTCTAGTTGGGGTTTCTTCGCCACTTTTTGTTCATTTTCTTTCATGTGACGCCGATTTCTTTCGGCTTCGGCGGCCATGGCTTTCCGCGATTGCTTCGGTCACAGTGACATTGGGCTGTTTAACAGCTTACTTTGCGCTGTAATGTCTCTGAGCCCTAATACCACGCGATCCCTCATCGCTTCGTCGATGTTTAGGAAGTCCACACTCACCCCCTATTTGCCTTAGAGCAGCCACGAAATCGGCGACGGTCTCCCCCTCTCGCTGTGTCTCTGCACGGTAGAAATTCATGCCGCTTTATAGATTTGACACTACCGGAGCATCAGTGTGCTTTGAGGATACTTTGTAGTCTTGGCCACGTTAGTTTGTTTAACGTCTCGGGCTTCGCAAGGGCTTTTGCCATTTTAAACACCGTTGGTCCGCAATGGGTGAGGAATACAGCTCGCTTTCGGTGTTCCGAGATGTCATCCATTTCATTGCTTTCCAGATACATTTGGAAGCGATCTGTGTATGACTCCCAATCCTCATCGCTAGGATTGAAGGTGCGGGCGGTTGCGTTGCTTCCAGACATCTCTGCTGGCGTCTGGCTTCTATCACCGCGTGCAGGTTTTGCTGTTCAGAGAGATCCCACCTTCGTCGCCTAGTGTTTTGTTCGAAAAACACACGAGGTAGACCGGGTTCCAACAACAAAAGGTTTATTTCAAACAGTAGTCGAATAGGGAACACTTTGGCTGCAGCCGAGGCCAGCCTTTTTATACCAGGCTGGCCTGCCTGCTTTCAACCTGTGGCATTCCTTTAAAATTTGCCGCCTTTCAGCAGCTCTTTGGAATTGGTTCCTAGTGAAACCAATCCACTTCTCACTTATCTGGACCAATCAGAACAGTAGTTAAGGATTCAACCATTTACATATAGAACACAAGGTTTCTCAAACTTGGCAACTTTTAAGATGTATGGACTTCAACTCCCAGAATTCTTTACTGCCTGGGGAATTCTGAGAATTTCTGGGAAATAGCCTTTTGTTAGCAATCAGGTGAGCTAGCTTTCACTGCTTTTCAGAAGCAGCTGAGAACAGACCTCTTCTGGAGGGGTTTGGGGGAATTTTGGGAGTTGATGTCCACACATCTTAAAGTTGCCATGTTTGAGAAACCCTGTTCTAGCAGTTCATTTCAGGAATGTTTTAATTCAGATCCCTGGATGGAGCAGTGGTTGGATCCAATTTCTTAAAAGCTTCTTTTTGTTGTTTGACGTTGATGAAGCTTCTGCAGTTTTGATTCTTCCAGGAATGTTAAGACAGCCTTGTTTTTTAATGTGAGTTACTAACAGATGCAAACCACTGAACCAAGCAAAATTGGTTGGTGGATATCATATCCTGGGAAAAGGTTTAAGGACATCCAACCTTTCTAAAAAGTACAGTTCAAAAGGGAAGAGATTCCTGCAGGATTGGGGCAGGGGTGAAGCGGGAAACTGATTTTGCAAAAGATGAATGGATCTCATGTGCAGCAGCTGCTAATAAGAAGAAAGCAAATTCTACTCTGCATTATTGTTATTTTATTAGTGAATGTAAATTTGCATAGCATTTACACCCAAATCAACCAAGTTCCATTTACACCCAAGTCAACCAAACCAAATAATGAAAATAATCAGGCCAAGGCCAGGGTAGAGTTATGCTTATGTGTGATCATGCTTGGAAGCACCAAGTCAAGCAAATTTCTCTGTAGAAACAGCTGCAAAGAAGGGGAAACTGGTCATTATCTTTAATAGAAGACAGAAGAAAAAGGTTTTTATAAGGGTCAGACCAACACGTTCTCTTGTTCGAAATAGGTGGCCAACATTTTTCTTGCAGCATGGCAGAGCTAAAGCTATGAGGCGAAAAGTGAGCAAAAGGAATGATAACCAAAAAAACCCAAATTACAATACCTATCTCTAAGTTTAAAGATATGCCTTCAGAAGTTGTGGTTGGTCCAACACTGGAGATTTTTAAAGAAGAGCTTGGACCACCAATTGTCTGAAATGGATGTAGGGTTTCCTCCGCGGTGGTGGGATTCAAAAAATGTTACTATCGGTTCTGTGGGTATGGCTTGGTGGGCATGGCAAGGGAAGGATACTGTAACATCCCCATTCCCTCCCCACCCCACTAACCTGCTTTCCAGATCCGTTCTCCTGTTCAGGGCAACCAAAGAAGACCCAGCCAATCAGCTGGGACTCATTGGGAGGTAGAGAATAGATGGGGGCGGAGCCAGTCAGAAGTGGTATTTGCCGGTTCTCCAAACTACTCAAAATTTCCGCTACCGCTTCTCCAGAACTGGTCAGAACCTGCTGAATTCCACTTCTGGTTTTGTTGGATTAGAGGGCCTTCAAGGTCCCTTCCAACTCTGTTATTCTGTTGCAGAATTGGATTTCAAGCTCCTACTGGACTTTATCTGAAATAGGTGCAGAAAAGGAGATTTAAAATATTTAAAAGACTGGAACAGGACCTTAAAATCTTGACTTTGTCATCTAGTCTGGGGCCTTGACAGCACATGGGAGACCATGTAACATTACATTGATCTGAATGTAGGATATTATGAATGTTCTGATCAACTATTTTTATGTTATGGGTATGGTTTTTAAATATTGGGTGTTTCGATTTGGTTTCGATTATCAATTGCCCAGAAACTTATTCCTTTGTTTGAATCTTGTCTTTATTATTTCTACAAATAACTCAAAGTGGCAAATATATCCAACACACTTTCCTCCTCCTATTTGCCCAACAACAACCCTGTGAGGTGGGTTGGATTGAGTCTGAGAGAAAATGATTGCCCCCAAAATCACTCCGCTGGCTTTCCTAACTAATGCAGGACCTGAACTCATGGCCTTCTGCTTTCTAGCCTGATCCTTAACTATTACTAGACCAACCTGACAGGTACGCTGGTATATGAGACAGGAGGCCATATACATTAATTAAATAAATAAATCCCAAGAATGTTAACATTTTCCTATGCTTCACCCTTTTATGATAGGGGAGAAAAAAGAGAGATGTGATTAAATCCTACAAAATTGTCTAATGGCCGGAGAAAATAGATTGTTCACCAACCATATGTTGTTGGATGAGGCCAGTTAAACCACATCAGTTTAGCACAAAGCTAATTAATAAAGTAGCTTTCCTTTTTTCACCTCTCACTACCTCACTTTATGCAATGTTTTCATCAGGACAGGTGGAGACACTTAGAACCAAACAAAGCAACTTTTATTTTCTAAGAATGCCTTTGCAGGCTGCCTGGGCCAGGAAACCTTTTTTTGAAAAAAGGCAGATTATACTGGTGGCTGGAGCTTTGCACAATGTCAGCTTCCCTTTGGGGGAAAAAACTGCAACTTCTACAAAGCAAGCAGAGCGGGGAGTCTTCCTCAGGAAGTCAGATCCAAAGGGCTTCCTTCTTTGCCTTCCACCTACAGTAATGCTTTCTTATTTTTCAACATTGTGACTGTCTGGAGGTAAAAAAAACAACCCACAATTCTTTCTCCTTATCAGTAAGGCAGTGGCTTCGTTCAGAAAGCGAGGGCCTTGTTTGCTTGCAAAAGAAGGCTGGGAACAGTTTATTTAATTTCTCCCCCTTTCCCCCTCACCCCCTCCCTATTCCATCACACATTGTTCAGTCCTGCAACGAGGAAATCCGAGCTCTGCATTGGAATTCCCTAACCTCAGCAAATTTTGGGCTCCAAAAATCACATTTCTTTGTCTGGGTTATTTGATACCGTTTAGCAATGCCAAATTGAGTAAACTTCCACTTGTTTCCTTAGCCACAACAACCCCAAAGCTGCTCTGGCGATCAGCCAACCAGAGGGGAAGGGAAGGGGGCTCCCCATTTCTCTTGCCTAATTCTTCTTGACAAACAGCAGTGCTGCAGTTTCTCTCCTTCTCTCTCATCTTCACGATTATTAAGAAAGTTACCCATTTGTTTCTTAGTTTGTTAAATTTGTTTGGTGCCTATTTCACCGTGGGGCTATACTGGGTGGTTTATGACAATACAATGGGAAAAATCATAAAAATGTAAACATAACAAAAAAGGAATAAAACCAGAGGTGGTATTCAGCAGGTTCTGACCAGTTCTGGAGAATCAGAAGCAGAAATTTTGAGTAGTTGGGAGAACCGGCAAATACTTATTTGTTTGTTTATTTATTTATTTTGTCAAGCAATTATAAAATAACAGGTATAAGTATAAACATTGTTATGAATACATAAAATGGATACATATAAGAAAAAAAAACAATAGAACAGGGATGGTAGGCACTCCCCCTATAGACCTCTTAGGAAAGGAGTGAGGTCAATAGTAGACAGTCTAAGGTTAAAGTTTTTGGGGTTTGGGGAAGAAACCACAGAGTCAGGTGAAGTATTCCAAAGACATTGGACCACTCTATTGCTGAAGTCGGTTATTGTCTTGCAATAAAGTTTGTGTGCGTTAACATGGAGTTTGCATCTATTTGCCATTTGGACATGCCCAGATTTTTGTTTCTAGAATAAAATGCAATTGGAGAGAAAATGTCTCAGAGTATTAATATCATCGGGATACTTTCTGGATGCTTACATTTATTCTCCAAAGCTCATTTTTTTTTTAAGGGTTTGGCTGATCCCTGGAGTTCTTTCAGAAAAGTGAAGAAAGATCGACAATCAGCCAAGTTGGAGATGGTTTGGCATGGGGGGAGTGTTTGGCGGCCCTCCTCCAGAGCATTAACTGCCAGCCCTTGTTTGGGAAGGAGATGATGGATTGCCTTTCAAGGATGGCAGTAGGAGAAAGAGATTTTGGAGCTTACCGAAGGCCGCTTTAGACTCAAGAAGTTGGTTATACTACCAGATGTTAACCCAGCTGTCTGAAGAGAAATCTTTCTCTAGCCCCCAGGCATATGGCTATTTTCTTTGTCAGATTGTGTGGGACAGAGAGACAACTTGGGGTCAGAATTCTCTCAAGAAGACAACCCCCAGATTAAATTTCCCTGGAAGTCCATAAGGGCAGATTATACACGCACAGTTTCCAGAATTTGTTAAAGGTGACAGGTTTTGGTCTCACAAGTGCTGTTTGGATGGGAGGAAGCTTTGAGACGCATGTACAGTATTCACTTACCCCAAGTATCGTAAGGAATGAGGAGACTATACAGATGCCAGCCCTTGGTGGAAAGCCAGAAGAAGCATCAACTGACGAGGTAATATTGCAGCGCACCGCAGGCAATCCCTCATTTCAGAAGAGAATTTTGCCCCTTCAGAAAGTATCCCTCCAGGGTGGGGAGTTTTATCCAGGCCAGGGGTGGATTCAATGCCAATGGCAGGCCACCATCAACACAGCATCTGGTCTGATAGTGGTGTTTTGCCGCAGACAGCAACAGGGCAGCCACTTCCCCCGTCCACCCAACCAGGAACCAGGCCACACCAATACTTCTCTTGGAAACCACAAATGCAGGCCCACAACTGGCAGCGAGGCCACAGGGGACGCCTAATTCCAGAGAGGCACCACCCGCCAGCATAAGTGGGGCCTAATTTTCGCCCATATCCACCAGGCCAGGTTCCATTTAATTCAGTACAATCTGCAGGGGCCTGGCATGTGCACTCCGCAAGCCACGACCAGGCGGACCAAATACCCTTTAAGGCCATATTCGACTCGGTCACCATGACGAATTTCAAATTATTTTCTCTTTCGAATCTGATTCCGCTATAGAAGCAATTTGGAGATCAATATGCCAGCAGGCATGTTTGGTTACGGCCATTACAAAATGAGATGAAATGAAGGGAAGTTTCAGACTGGGTTGGCCAACTTACACAAATGAGACAAGCCGCGCCAATTATTGATTAATGGATTTGGTTCATTGTTTAAGACTCAGATTTGAAAATCCAGCCAGGGTAGCAAAGAATGAAGAGAATTAATGGAAATGAGGCAAGGCAAGTGACCTTGTCAGAATTCATTTGGGACTTTAAGAAGGGTCGCGCAGAAGCCACCTCATGGATTGACCTGAAAAGAATTGACTACACTGATTTTAAAATAGCCATTGATCCAGAAGTAAAGAAGGCTGTGAAATTAGGGAATCCCAGACGACCTTACAATCTTGTATTGTTTTGCATTACTCAGACGCTTAGATTCCGCAGCATCAACCCACCAGGAACCCTTCGCTGCAGCCCCAAATAAGAGAATTGGTGGCAAGGAAGGATTGTTGACCGGACCAACCTTAACATGCTTGTACCCGACTCCACCAGGCTGGATGAATGTTTACAATGCTGGTCAAGTATCAAGCTGTTCAATTAGAGCAGGCAGACTGGCACCCTGCTCTGTACACAAGCTCCGCAGTTGAAGGCCTAAAATACAGACTTGGTTAGAGGTCAGCAAAGAATCAGGAAGACCTCTGGGTTGGGGGTGGGTTCGCCAAACACAGCTGGGAACGCCCCCTCTTGCGCAGATGGTTTGAGCAACGGACCACCAGACTGACATCACATCCCGAGAATCCTGGACGATGCGGAGCACCACCAATGGTGGTGATCCATCATACTTTCTAAGAGCAGTAAAGGTCAAAGTTGTGGTCGCCTCCACAGGGAGGCCCGGATTGCTAGAAGCTGTCATTGATAACTGGGTGTTCTAAGATGTCTTATCGACTCCCCATCATTGAAAGCAATTGGGGCATAAAGACTAACCTTTTAAAATGCCAATCAGATTTGAGCAAGTGGATGGAACCTTAAATTGGGGGGGCCCAGCCAGCTTGCAAATGGCAGAATTGATGCAGATGGAGATTAGGGTCCATTGCAAACTCATACGCTTCATAGTGGCCCAAGGATGGTCAGAATCAATATACTGGGAACTTCTTGGTTAGATGAATGGGGCCCAATGATCAAATGGGAGATGGATTCAGAAAATCCTATTAGACGGGCGCCATTGGCCCCCCAGCCTTTTCTCCCACTCAAGCCCACCAGTCAGCTTGAACCGCAGAGGCCTGAGCCAGCATCCATGGCAATCCTACCTTCTCCCAAATTAAACCCCAGGCACCTGACAATACAACAGACTTGCTGAAGCATTCAGTGGAGGACAGAGTGTGAATGTTTTAAGCCTCCCCATTGAGCCACTGATTGGCGGAACCATGGAGGAATTAGAGCGCCAGGGCAATAAAATACCAAAATCAAAGATGTTTCCATGATGCCTGCTGAAAATGACCGAATTAAGGAAATGACATCAACAGCAATTTGGAACAAGGCTTTATATTGAGCCTGCCAAATCAAGATTAGCTGCCCATGATTGTTCAAGGAGAAAGAAAGATGGCAGGTTGATATTGTGGTGTTGACTTTAGAGGCGTGAACGTCATACTGGAGAATAGCACAAACGGCATGTAATCCTCTCCTCTTATAAAGAGACTTGATTTGAACACCTGTTTTGAAGGGCGGAGGTATTCACCAAGCTAAGATGTCAAAGGGAAACTTACTATGGGTCGCATCAAAGAGGGGGATGAGTGGAAAACTGCTTTTAGCTGCCCTCATGGGTCAGCTTCGCAATTCAAAGTCCATTGCCTTTCAGACTTCATGGGGCTGCCTGCAGTGTTTATGCAGCTCGATCAATGAGGTGTGCTACAACCGTACCTTTTACCAGGGGGTCCTGTGTGGTACTCGGGGTGACATCCTTACCTTCCACAAGAACCATGGAAGGAACATCAATTGGTCTGACAGGTTCTAGAAAAACTTCTTAGCCAAGGCAATTAAATATGCGACAACTCTCAAAGTGTGATTCCACAAACGAGTTTGCTGACTACTTAGGCTCACGTGAATATCCAACGCCTGGGAATTGAATGGACGCCAAGAGAAGCTGAAAGCGTGCTGGAGCGGGCAACTCCCCCATGAACCAAAACAACTTCAAAAGTCTTCTTAGCAGGTTGTTAGCCATCTTCTATTGACAATGTCATTCCGTCCTTTGTGAAGTTGGCCCTCTCATTGACAGAGTTTATTAAGACAACGGGCCTGTCACCCACCCAAACTGGAAAGCGCGAGTCAACCCCGTGGCTTGGACTATGCGACCGTTCAGAAAGGTTTTTCGCGGGCTGGTAACAATTGCCGTTGCTGTGCAGCAGCTGAGCCCAGTCCTCCAACACGCCAGACACAACCGAAACATTTTATTGTCATGAATGGGTGCAAGTGATGGTAGTGGTGGCGAGCTGTTTTGCTGGTCAAAAGGACTCTCAAGGCCGACTGATTGCTTGGGCTTAATGCGTCAAAAACCTGCCAGACAAAGAGCGAAGGTGGGTGGTTCACGGGCAGAAGCAAGCATTCATCATATGATGCATTTGTTGAACTTGGAAGCATTTTCCAGAAGGGAGGGCCGGCCGAGGCCTTTAGGTTATGGACTGATCATAAGGACCTCGATTCTTAAAGCCCCTAAGGCGATTATCGCCCAAACAAGTCGCGGTTGGGCCCAATATTTCAAGCGATTCTTATTCTCCAACATTAAAGTAATATCCGCTGGAGGAAAAAATGTCAGTGGTGGGAATGCTCTGTCCAGAAGAACCTCAGTTTGACAGTCAGCCAAGAGGAAATTGTCACGCCCTTAATTTCATGATGCTCATCAGCAAGGCCAGGTGACCAATTGAAGCACGAGGCCAACCGCAACCTCAAACAACCTGGAAGATAAGCTGACTGCAGAATTTGAAAATGGTCCTAGCTTGACTGATTTCCATGGTTTTCCTGGACCATCAAACCGTAGTTGGACAATGAAATGATGGACCTAGTTGACAAGGACTAAGCTTTATGTACCCACAATTCCTAAGACTAGCTGGGTACTAAAGTGTAGCGTCACGACTCCACTGGGAGCCACTTTGTAATTCCTAAAACCTTACATTTACTGAGGAAGACAGTTCTATGTGGGCCAATAAATGGACCCTGATGTCAAGTGATATGTAAAAGTTGCTCAATTGTGCCACAATAAACACTCGAACTGGAAAACCCTGGCCTCCTGCAACAAGTCGCTGAACAACCCAATCTTGGGGAAGAGATTGCAGGTGGGACTTTATTGTTTGAATTACCTAAAAGGTGAAGGGAATATGATCATTTGGATATAAATCTGACTTTATTGCTCTATACTAGGTCCATTTTAAATCAGCATGCAAAGGACTTGCATCTGCCAAAAAAAATTTGCAAAAGCTGTTTGTGAATATATTTATAGACCTACATGGAGATACTTGAAGAATAGTATCAGACAGAGGGTACGAGAGTTTACTGGCAAAGTTTTGGAGGAATTTCCTGAAATCCTTGGGTTCCGCTCTCAAGGGTTTGCCTCAGCTTTCCATCCTGCTTGTAACGGAGCGAGTGGACGAGGGAGGGTAATGCCTGATTGAACAAGTACATTAAGATGCTATGTAAATTATTAACAAGAAAAGTTGCTGAGTTATTAACCTTTTTCAGAGTTGCTTACAATAATGCAGTAACATAGCATGCATGGGATTGACCCCATTCCGAAATCAATTACTGGGAAAATGGATTTTTTGTCCGATGCAGACTTACATAGGACAAACGCTCCTCATCTCATGTCCCTAACAGAATGGATGAATCATCACAAGACGGATGGGGAAGGATATAAAAAAAGCTTTGACGAAGCTTGCAAAAAATTATAAACAACAGGTGGATAAGCA
>BHFT01049228.1:0-24114 GCA_004320025.1 Laticauda laticaudata | reverse complement strand
AAGCCTTGCACTCTCAAATAGAAAGATCGCCACACCACAAGACAGGCAAACACCTAAGCGCACAAACGACTCCCTCTGATAGCTCCAATCAAACACCCCCCTCGCCCCCCCACAGGCATCAGGGTGGAAACCCAGCTTGCTAAGAAGAGCAGGCTTGCTACATGAGGCAGCCGCTCAAACTTCTCACATGGAGCCAAGCTTGACCTATTGAAAGCCCCTCCAACACAAACAGAGGGTTGCCAGCCAATCAAGCCCGCACAAAACAGACCACGAAGTGAATACCAGCAAACACCAATCATCAAATCCAAGCTTCTATATGAACCACAGACCTAGACTCTCATCAGCCATCAGAATAGACCAGCCTTCAATTTGAAACCAGGGAACTGCTGAGACACACTTCCAGTACAGAAGCCTGATGATGGCAGATGAATTCTCTGAACGTTGCTACAACGTTTAACAGAACTTCACTCAATGACGTCGGGAGCTTAATACCCAAAGTGAAGCGTTAACAGCATATAGTATATATATATTATATATTATGTGTCGTGTGGTGTGTTGTTGTGTGTGTGTGTGTGTGTGTGTGTGTTCGTCGTCGCCTGTTTAGCTTCCTCTTTGGTATATATGCCACCTCATTGTAACGGTCTGTTAAAAGTTATTGTAGCAACGTTCACATCCCACACAGAAGCCTGATTGATGGCAGATCGCAGATTCTGCTGAAACGTTGCTACAACTTATAACAGAACTCTAATGACGTGGGATAGATACCCGAAGGAGTAAACAAGCACACATGTAAGTACCCGAGAGCTTAAATATATATATATATATTATCTTATATATTATGAATCCTAGCTATACTGACTATATTATATATATATATACCTTTTATAATTCATGTTTTAATACATAAATATCGAGATTTATGTTCACTACTAAGAATAAAATATAATCTTTCTTTTTAAAAAACTACTAAATGCTAATTTTCTTATATAAGAATGTACAAGCAGAATTTGATGCGAAGTTATGTAATTATGTATTATATTGTAGGTTCATAAAGGTTAAGATATATATGAAGTTTAAATAGAGTTTGAATGGATGTTAATTAAAAGATATTAAAGGTGTTCATACGTCCAATAGTAACTACAGGAGAAAATGTGTTTAATGAGAAAAGATAATATGAAAATTGAAACAGAAACAAGGACAAAAGTATAAATATCATTATGTTGAATTGGATGAGATAATCAAAATAAAAATATGAGAATAATTAAAAGAGGGGGAAAAACTTATATAGAAAAGTGTAAAATAGCTATAAGATATGGCAATTAGAATTACAAAAAGGAGATGAAATTGAGTTTTTGTCTGTATAAAGAAATTCAACCCGGCACCATGCTATTTTCAAAAAAGATGTTTTACTTGTATTTTGTGTGTGAAAAGCCAAATAAAACTTTATTTTTTTAATAAAGAACAAAATGGAGGCATAACATTGGAGTCCTCAAGTTCATTTCGTTACAACAGCACTGAAAAAAGAAACTTATGACCAAATTTCACACTTACGACCATTGCAGCATGGCTACTGTAGGGTCCCATGACTAAAATTCAGATGCTTAGCAAGTGCCTCATATTTATGACAATTGTAGTGTCCCGGGATCATGCAATCACCTTTTCCAAGGCGATAATTGTCTTGAATCAAACAATGCATATGTGATTTAGCCCGGTTTATATAGTGGCATTTTTAAACTAACTTACTATATGTTTTAGATAGGTTTTAGACTAGGTTTTTAATTATTATTTTAATTTTTAAATACTCTGTAGTGTGATTGTGATGTGATGTTTGGGACACTGTGCTGGAGTAGCTTTCAAATTTCATTGTATTTGTAGAATGCAATGACAATAAAGGTATTCTATTCTATTCTATTCTATTCTATTTTTTAACCTTCTGACAAGCAAAATCAGTGGGGAAGCCAGATTCACTTTAAAACTGTGTTACTAATTGAACAGCTGCAGTGATTCACTTAACAGTGTGGTAGGAAAGGTCATAAAATGGGGCAAGACTTACTTAACAAGTGTCTCACTTAGCAACAGAAGTTTTGGGCTCAATAGTGGTCATAAGTCAAAGACTACCTGTATTGAAAAAAACATGAGGCATATTTAAAATTAAGTTGAAAAAATACAACCGAAAAAAAGGTATCAAGTATATGTTGTTACAATAATAAACAGCAATATGTTGGAATGTTGGAAATGTAAAAATAAGCAAGGTACCTTCTTTCAGCACCACATGTGGTGGTCCTGCTCTAAAGCAAAAAAATATTGGAATAAAATAAGAAAATGGTTGCAAGAAATTACTGGTCTTGAAATAGAACTTAGGCTTGAAATGTTTTTTTTAAGGATACTCAGTGGGGTATTTAAGAAAGAAATTAAATATATTATAATGCATATATTAAAAGAGGCAAGAATAACTTATGCACAAAGTTGGAAATTGGAAAGTATCCCTTCAGATAGCATGATAATAAAGAAAATAATGGATTGTCCAGAAATGGTCAAACTCACATTAGAATTACAAGATAGAGAAAACATGGAATGCTATATGGTATGGGAAAAATGGTACAATTGGTTAGACTATANTGGTCAAACTCACATTAGAATTACAAGATAGAGAAAACATGGAATGCTATATGGTATGGGAAAAATGGTACAATTGGTTAGACTATAGAAATAAAAAATAATGAAAATATGTATATGCTTTTCCAACTTAAATGGAAATGTGGATGTCACATCACCACAAAAACTGTAAATATGTTGTTTTTATATGTGTTGTTGTTTTATGTGTTGTTGTTTTATGTGTTGTTTTTTAATGTAAAAATATTAATAAAAAATTAAAAAAGAAAGAAAGAAAGGCTAAGTGCTAAATAATTGAGACCTTTGAACTATGGTGCTGGAGAATATTCCTCTGAATCTCTTGGACTGCAAGGCAATCAAACCAGTCAGTCCTAGAGGAGATCAACCCTGACTGCTCTTTAGAAGGCCAAATCCTGAAGATGAAACTCACATACTTTGGCCACCTAATGAGAAGGAAGGACTCACTGGAGAAGAGCCTAATGCTGGGAACGGTTGAGGGCAATAGAAGAAGGGGTCGGTAGAGAATGAGGTGGCTGGATAGAGTCACTGAAGCAGTCAGTGTGAGCTTAAATGGACTCTAGAATATGGTAGAGGACAGGAAGGCCTGGAGGAACATTCTCCATGGGGTTATGATGGGTTGGACATGACCTCACAACTAACAACAACAATTATCTAATGCAAACATTATTCAAGTGATCCCAGGAACAATGTAACTATCCAGAAGAGTGTAGTGACAGGAAGATCTAAGACTCCTTAAACTCAAATCCTCCTATTCCCAGATAGGAATGTCACAGAACCCTTAAATTACAAGGCTTCTGAGGACTTGAGATTGAGGAAGGACAGACTACCTTTAACAGTGAAAAGGGAATTATTTTATAATACATATATGTGACTATCATGCTTTTTTTTTTGTTAACCTACTGTAGTTTGTATAAATAAGTCCATCTTTTGTTATATTTATCCATACACTCGCAACCTACATGCATTTATCCCAACATAAGACTCATTTATTTAAAATACAGTAGGTTTCCTACTAGATTACTCTGATTCAGTGTCTCCTGCGTCAAAGGCAGGCAGGCACTAAGATGCAGGCTTCATTGTGGGATATATATAGCTGCATCTCAGAAGGGCGGGCAAAAGGAGAAAGAAGGAGGGATGTGAAAAGGTCCACAGTGTTTGTTTAAAGATGAGAAACGAGATGATTTCTCTAATAAGCTTCTAGAGAAACCGAGTGAGACAGGGATCACCTGGTGGGAGAAGGCAGTGAAGATTACCCATGAGGTTGTTATTTCCATGTGGCTTTGATATATTTTTTTTTAAGCAAAATTTCATTACAGAGATATGTTTACATATTTCCTCCAGCAGCCAAAGTAGAAATGAAGGCTGCTGAAGATTTTTTTTTTTAAATATTCCACCATCGTTGTTTAGTCAATATATGATTTATTATCTAGTTAACAGGAACAGATAAACATCTTAAGTAATTAATTTGTCAGGTTGGTTTCATGCAATTACTGGGCTGGTAAGGTGGAAATACCTGCCTTTCATATTCTGTGCCAGGAATGTATCTTTTTACCTTATGTGGAATTGGAAAACAGTAGGCACCAAACAGTCTGGCTGTCTATGTTTTTCCTGGATGAGCTGCTTGAAATGACACTCTAGTCTTAGAATTCTCTCATTTTCTGTAGATTACTTCTTGCCCTCCGCTTCCTTTTAATAGTGACTAATTTTTTTCTTCCTTTGTGTAAATCTTAATTTACAGTTTACTTATCTGTGCAATTTGTTACAATTAGCAAAACATTATTATATTCTGTACTTAATATTTTGCAGCTTCCCTGGTTTTCACAAAATCATGCAGACACCTTAATCACAAAATAATTCATCCCATTGGTGTTATATTTTTCTTCTGTGTAATGATCCATACCTCACTTTTTCACCATGTTTGTTAAAATTGAGAGACATACCTGAAATGAGGAGTTTCCACCTCAAATTTACCTGGAAATTAAAAACTTCCTTAGCTCTATCCATCATTTTAATGCTTCTCAGTATAGTATGATGGAATGAATTTGCATCACTGTAAAAATGGCTTTGGTTAAGTAACATGCTTCCATCTGGACCATTCAACTTTTCATGACAGCCTGAGTTTCTTATTATGTCAATATACTTTAGTAATCCAATTTTTCACCAGTTATTCTTGTTACCTGCTTCTACCCTTCTGGCTAGTGGCTTCTTTTGTTGGTGAATGGTGAATTACTATATAGCAAATAATAGCTTTTGAATATTATAATTTTACAGACCTCTGTTCCTATTCTTAACATCAAGAAACATGGAAGGGTAGTTGAAGAATAGAAAGGACCATGATGTCTTCTACTTCACTTGAAGGCAATAGACCAGCTTTTGTGACACATAGAAATATATTCATGGAGGGTACTCTTATAATGGCAGAGCTATTAGTTTAATTGGTTGAAAACCTTAATGCTAACCTTCTTCAACTTAATATTTGCCATCTTAAGGATATAATATACTTTGCTTCAGGACTGATCCTCCTTCAGGAATTTCTAGAAAAGTGAAGACATTGTTTATTTATGAATAATTTACCAATGCTATCAATGGTTATTTGTAGTTGCCATGCTCATTTAAAGCATTTGAAGCATTTCAGTTCCATTGTTTTCCACAGAAACTATCATTAAGTAAGTAGATCTGTCTTGGGAACAAAACTGAATATCTAAAAAGCCATCAGCTTGCAAAGTGTTATGTCTTAAAGGTTAATGCAATCTGTCTGTGCTTTGTGATAGGTATACCTGCATATTTTATGACTATAGTGTCCACTCTGCTTTTTCCTCAGGTTTCTTGGAATTTTTCCTTTCATTTTTTGACCAAGTATTCTGAAGAGTTTTTGATGTTTTTATTGTCTTGGTCAATTGTTGATTTCAGGTTTTGGATCAAGTTGATTGTCTTAGTTTTAAACATTTTTAAAAATATATTCCTATCCATATTACATGATAGAACTAGGATGTTAGAAAGATATTTTTCTTTAACTTCTGTTTTCCTTAGGGTTTTGAAGATAGGGAAACATTTTTTAAAGGTTATTGTCAATCAATGTTGAAGAGAAGCAATTCATTCCATCTACTCAAAAATTGATTCCTGGATTTCCTCTAGGCCTCAGCTTATGTTAACTTGACATATCACTGCTTAAGTCTAACATTTCATTCCAGAAAGCATCCTGATGCCAGTCTAGTTATTTTAATGGAAATGAATAATGGCTCAGCCAGATCTTTTGGGGAGTACATATTCTAATAGATTTATCAAGAAATAACTTTTTTCTTTATGGTTGACACATACACTTTCAATATATCAATAATTCTTTTATAAGCATTCTGAAAACCTCTTATGATTTAAATGAAAGCAAAGCAGAGAAGACTTATATCTCTGTACCTTTTCTCTCACCATTCCAAGTTGTTACACAAAACAAGATGAATATCATCTCTACTTGTTTGGCACCATCTTTCATATCACAGTTTAAACATTTATCACAGTTTAAACAACATGCTTAAAATTTTAATCTACAAATATTGGGAAATGTTACCATGGTTCAGAGACAATAACAACAAGAATATGGTTCTGTGCAATACGCTGCAGAAGGATTTAATAGAAACTAGTTCAGAGAAGGACAGTGAAAATGATCAAATTCTGGAATAGGTAGAGGGGCTTTATGAAGAAGAGCGAGCGGCAGTGGTGGGATTCAATTTTTTTTTACTACCAGTTCTATGAGCATAGCTAGGTGGGCATCGCTAGGTGGGCGGGACCAGGTGGTCATGTGACCGGGTGGTTTAAAAAGTCTTTTTTTTTCTTTCACAGCAGTTCCCCCTGAACCCGTCCTTGGCCTAGTGGGCTTCAGGGAAGCCTCCTGGCTGCTGAAAAAAGAAGCATTTTGAAGCCTTCCAAGGTAAGTATAAAAATGAAAGGGGGAATCAGCTGTGCTGTGCAATTTAGATTAACTAGAAAGCAAGAAATCTGATGATTTCCTGCTTTCCAGCTAATCTAAATCATGCAGCACGGCTGATTGTCTCCCTGTTGATCATTGAAAATACTGAATCAGCTGAACCGGTAGCATTTTTTTACTACTAGTTATCTCAAACCAATAGCATTTTTTACTACTGGTTTGCTTGAACTGGCCTGAACCTGTAGCAGGTGGGAGGCAACATGGCTGAAATCTGTACAGGAGGAGACCAAGATATTTTTTCTCTTACTCAGAAGCCAAGACACAGAATAAAGCATTTATGTTACAGAAAATAGGTGTAGTTGAATGTTATTGTTGTGTTGACGCAGAGTTTTCCCTCTGGTCCGTGTTCCTGGCGGGAGCGCGAACTACCCTGATTGGTTGATGCCGTTTGACAGCTGGTTATATAAAGCGCTGTCAAACAGCAACAGCTGTTGCTACTAGCCGGCTGCTTGTTAGCCCAGCAGTCGCGGCAACCCTTTCTTTCGTTAAATAAAGATTCTGTCAGTTGTTCCGTGTCCACCTCGGTCATTCCCATAACTCCGCAACACTGGCGACGAAGGTGGGATCCAAAAAAGAGGTGACCAGACAATGCAGCAGAGCGCAGTCACTGTTAAAGAGCCAGAGTCACTAAAAACAAAAGAGCCAAAGGCACTACAAGCTGACTGTCACTAGCCGCTGATGCCATTCCACGAGCGTGAAATTCAACTTCCTAGCCGAATAGACTGTCATCGCTGAGGAGAGATGTGTTCCTGCCATTTAGACCAGCGGCAGAGACTTGGGAATCCTATAGGAACTGCTTCGACTGCTTCCTGGATGTTATAGACCTCACTGAAGCTTCAGCCCATAGAAAAAAATCCTATTTCTTAAGCTTTTGTGGGGCTGCAGTGTTTGACACTGCCACAGCATTGGTAGCCCCACGACCTGTCAAAGAAGTCCCTTGGGGGGAGCTGCAGGAAATCCTCTCTAACCACTACTCACCCAAGCCCTCACAAATTACTGCTTTGGGGTCTGCTGCCTTACATTGTGGATTCAGGGATTATTTAGAGGATATGCTCCTAGACCAAATAGTGTGTGAGGTTAAAGACCTAAAGCTACAAAGGCGGCTATTAGCTAAAAAGGACCTAACCTTAGCAACAGCTATTGAGGAGTCTCAAGCTGCTGAGCTTTCTGCTCAATCTGCAGCTGAAATACAGGGAAGCCCAATCAAACAAATTAGCTCATCAGCCCAATTTGATGAGGTTTTTTCTGATGAAGACTCTGAGGATCCACTTTTTATAATCTGTCTTAAACAACAGAGACCCCCTTCAGTAGACTCTAAATCTAAAGCTAGTCCCCCCCCTCCCGGCAGCAACCCATCTGCTTAAGCTGTGGGGGAAATCACTTAAGAGCATCCTGTAGGTTCAGGAATGCCATCTGNTGCAGCTGAAATCCAGGGAAACACAATCAAACAAAATAACTCAACAGTCCATTTTGATGAGGTTTCTCCTGATGAGGACTCTGGTTACCAAAGTATGGTACAAATAAAGGCTCATGGTACTGGTTACCAAAGTTAAAAAGTTACACTACAGGCCAAGAAAATATATGTCCTGTTTTCCAATGAACCCTCCAAGGTGTACTCCTAACTGCAGTGGAAAGCAGAAAAAACACTAGAGCCACCAACAGCATAAACTGAATAGTACTGGAAGAAAGTATGAGAGAATGAGGAGACACATAATGTCAATGCAAAAATGGTTTCAGGACCTGAAAACAGACTAGAGGTGGTATTCAGCAGGTTATGACCAGTTCTGGAGAACTGGTAGTGGAAATTTTGAGTAGTTTGGAGAACCGCCAAATACCACCTCTGACTGGCCCCGCCCCATTTATTCTCTGCCTCCCGAGTCCCAGCTGATTGGATGGGTCTTCTTTTGTTGCCCTGCACAAGAGAACGGAGGTGGAAAGCAGGCTAATGTAGTGGGGAGGGAATGGGATTTTGCAGTAACCTTCTCCTGCCATGCGCACCAAGCCATTCCAAGCCACACCCACCAACTCATGCCCACAGAATGGTAGTAAATTTTTTTGAATCCCACCACTGGAACAGACATAGTAATCTCCCAGAATACTAACCAGTTACCACCACAGTAGCAGACATCCAACAGTGGATCATGAATGTGAAGATCTGGAGAGCAACTGGTACCCAAAGATAAGCTGCTGAGACAATGCCTAAGGCAACAGCAGACATGAGAGAAAGGTCAAACAGAGCAAATACCAGGGCAAGACAAAATTCTGCATGGGATGTATCATCAACAAATAGTTGAGGGGGAAGATACTGGAAAATCGTATCAGTGGCTGTAAAAGACTGAACTAAAAGACAACACTGAGCCACTGATCATAGTAGTACAAGAACATGTGCTAAGCATCAGAGCCACAGAAGCAGAGATAAATCACATTAGTTAGGACACGAAGTGCAGACTATGCAGTTTGGCCTCAGAGACAATCCAACACATATGGCAGGGCATAAGATAAAGCAGGAACAGCATACTTTGAATGGCATAACCAAGTAGCCGGAACTGTGTACAGGACCATCTGTGCAGTGTATGGGCTACATCCTCACAAGTCCAGATGGAAGATACCATAGAAAGTCATGGAGGATAACAAGGCTAAGATTTCATGGGAATCCCAATATAGATGATCAGGCAATACCGACCAATCAACCAGATGCTGTGGTAATAGACAGGAGTAGAAAACAGTGGTGATAGATATAGCAATGCCATGTGACAGCAACATCAGCCAAAGGAGTATGAGAAGCTGGAGAAGTACCAGGATCTAAAGGAGGAACCAGAAATCTAGAGTTGTAATTGCAGGAATGTTCCAATCTTGGATGGCAAACCTCAGATAAAGAATGTTTCCAAGCAAATACAAACTCAGGCAAACAAAGTCACTAATTAAAGGAGGATTAGAGAGGGGAAGTAAAACACATGTTAGACTTTAACTAGAGATAATTATTGTATGGATTACTGTGCTGAAACAGTAACCGAAAGTTAAGCAGTAACCAAAGTTAACCAATGATGGAGGATAACTAAACTGTAAAGACTATACTCCAGTAAGATCATCATGATTCAGTTGTTCTAGATCAAACAACTTGACTGCCTCATCATTGCAACAAAGTGGTAGAAAACAGGGACCTCTACTATCATCCCAACAAGGATTGTGCACCTTCAACCCTTTGTGGTTTCTTCAACCTTTTGGTTTCTGTAAGTATGGGTCTTCGCTTTCTGAGGAACAAAGGAAGCATGTAGATGAATGAAGCTATTTGTTGAAGAGAAGAATCCTGAGGTACCACAGAGAAATCTCTTTAAGGCTGGCCCAGGAGATGCAGCTCATGCCTATGGTACTCAGAAAAGGGTCTTTAAAATTAACGATTGGGAACGTATTGGGAAAACATTGTAAACTGAACCTGAGCAAAAAAATAGAAGTTTTGCATGTGTGGCATTTATGTAAATTGGTCACATGAACTTTTCTTGTAACACCTCCACCTTCACATCATACTAATGCTGTCATTTGTCCCTCTCTCTCACCTGAATATATGTCTTCAATTCCCTCAACTCCTGCAATACAGGGCAAAAGCCTCCTGACTCTATTGTTCAGTCTTCTTTCGGAAAATGGTAGAGACTTGTAAAAAGGATGCCTCTGTCTCAAGGAAAAGAACTTGCAGAATACTGTCTGTTTGTCCAGTACGATATCGCCTGGTCAGGGCCACAGCTTGGACTGCAAGTAGCAGCGAATGGGAGGATCGCCTTATCAGATCTTAAGAGAGTCAAAGAGCAGTTAAGACAATGGTGTGGCACCACCCAGAATCCAAAGTGTGCCCTTTCCATCACTCCGACTCCTCCAGCAGTCTCTTGACTCCTCCCAGCCAGAGCTGGTAGCACTGGATCGATTTAATCACTCAAGAGGAAATTGAGTTTAAATTTCCCATGGAAGTTAAAATAGTTCCATCTCAATTAAAAGTTCCTCTTACTTCAGGATTAGGTTGGCTTAATTTGCCCTCGTTCTTTCTGCACACAAAAAGGGCTTTTGTTGTGCCTGGGGGAATAGATTCAGATTACACTGGGGTGTCCCATGATTCAAATTTGGGTGAATCTTCCTCAAGTTTTTCCTTGTAATTCTGTTGCTCAATTGGTTCTTCTTCCATTGAAATTCCATCTCCTGGTATAAGTTAATCGTGGGGATGCAGGATTTGAATCAACTTCTTATCTGTAGGCTTACTTCATCAGCTGAACTCCTCTCGTCCTTTGTTAACGCTCTTCTTAATAAACAACCATTTCAAGGGTTATTGGATACTGGAGCGATGTTACTGTCATCTCCTCTTTACAGTGGCCAAAATGAGAGTTTCTTCATTGTGGGGAATAGGAGGTTCTACAGCTGCATTGGCAGAATGTTCAAGAAATTAATGTTACAACATCCGCTGTAAGTCCTTTTTCTTACAACCATACATTCTCGATATTCATACTAATATTTGGGACATGATATCCTTTTCTCTTCTTAATGCCCATTTGATTCTTGATGATGGTTCTTTCTCTAATGGTTCTGTTCTAACGCCGGTTTTGGGCTGGAACAATGGCCATTATCAAGGGAAAACTCGCTGCTTTACAACAATTGTTGAGAACAATTGGCTGCTGGTCATATAGAACTTTCTACTAGTCCCTTGGATTACTCCTATTTTTGTTATAAAAAGAAAAATGGCAAATGGCATTTCCTTCAGGATTTAAATGTATCCAACCATAGGTCCTTTACATTTGTGGTCTACCAAATCCTAAACTTAATCCTAATTTTTATAAATTATTGGTAGTTGATCTCAAGGACTGCTTTTTTACTATATCTTTGCAGCCTCAAGACAAAGAAAAATTTGCATTTATTGTGCTAGTTTCTAATAATAGCATGCCCACAAAACGATATCATTGGCAAGTGTTGCCTCAGGCAATGCTTAATTCCCCTACTCTTTGTCAATATTTCGTGGATAATGCCCTTTCAACCCTTTCAGAATAAATTTCCTTCCTATTTAGTCTATCATTATATGGATGATATATTGATAGCAGCCCCAGATTTTGTGAACCTAAGTGTTAAAAGAGTTAACAGATATTTGGCCACAACAGGGATTGTATATAGCCTCAGACAAAATTCAAAAGTGGTAGAACCTTACACATACTTAGGACATAGAATGTTGCACATTCCTCCATTCCAATTCTTCCTTAATTACAAGTACAAGAAAACACATACATTAGTACAATGGCAAAAATTACTTGGCATTATTAATTGGCACGCCCATTCTTCTACATTACAACGGGGATATGTTTGCCCTTATTTCAGTCTTTGAAGGGAGCACAATCACCAGAAGATCTAGTTGTATTAACTGATCTTCAAAGGACATGCCTTCAAGAAATATTGAATAAGTTAAGCATCGATATGTGGTAGGAATATCCTTAACAATAGCACTTTGCTTAGCTATTCTTCCCACTACACTCTTTAACCACAGGTTGTCTTTTATTTCTAATGTGTCCCCACAAGCGTCAATATTCATGAATGGATTAATTTGTCAGCTACTCCACCTAGAAACATTTATCCTTATCAATAAGCATTAAGAATTGATTATTTAAGGTCATAAACGAGCTTCACATCTTCCAGGACAGGATCTCATTAGCATAGCTTCACTCATACAAAAGTTGAACATGAGCATTTGGTGATGATTTCAGAATCATATCAGATAGCCTTTTCTCAATATGTGGAAAACTTGTTGTATTCTTTACCCAAGGATCCTAGAATAGTGGTTACTACTACTTTATATTCCAGCCTTTTTTCCATTTTTGTGCGAAATCCTATTTCTAAACCTCTTACAGTCTTTACTGATGGATCACCTGGGGTTGTGGTTACGCATGTCATGGAAGATCCTTCTACTCAACAAGCAGCTGTGGGTTCCAATGCGCTGTGTTCATCCGTACTCATAGCATGGCATCAGGGCCTTCACAACCCGATTCCGGATTTCAATCTTCATCTGAACACGGAAGCATCCATCTTCCAAGGTTGACGCGCCCCACAACCCACCATCTTGGAGTCCAGGTTAAATTACTACATATCAAGCGCAATAACAACTGCAGCAGGCCTCATTATCTCAGACTCCTGAAATCTTGTTGCTGCTGTTGCTATTATTACTGCTCACTCTGTTACCATTTTACTTTGTCATTTTCTGTTTATGGTTAATGGTGTTTCTGCTCAAAAATGACACTTCTGTGGTTCTCTTACCTAATTTGTGGGTTCGTCATGAGTTCAATACATGTTTATGACCCATGGCACAAATACTTACTTTGTACTATGAGCCCCCAATGGCATTTGGTCAAATCTTCTTACCCCCTAACTTTGATATCGTCTTCCACATTTCTTGTCTCACCAACTACAATCTATTTCACACTCCTGGCTATTTTCTACACCCCCTCTCTTAATCCTTTACAATTGTGATAACATTCATAATCTTTGATGCTCCATTTAAAAATAAAAAAACGAGGATATGTAGAGTTGTAATTGCAGGAATGTTCCACATCTTGGATGGCAAACCTCAGTATAAAGAATGTTTCCAAGCAAATACACTCAGGCCAAACAAGTCACTAATCTAAAGGAGGATTAGAGAGGGCGAAGTAAACATATGTTAGACTTTAACTAGAGATAATTAATTGTATGGATTACTGTGCTGAACAGTAACGAAAGTTAAGTGGTAACCAAAGTTAACCAATGATGGAGAATAACTAAAAATGTATATAAATGCAAGGCTATACTCCAATAAAGATAACCATGATTCAGTTGTTCATGATCAAACAACTCGACTGCCTCGTCATTACAACACAGAAAGTTGTGGAAAGGAAAGGTTGAAGTAGTTCCTGGGTGGTAGGAGCACTTGGGACTCTAACTCCTAAGCTGGGGGAGTGACTTCAGCAGATCTCAGGAGCAACACCAGAGGTCTCTGTCCAGAAGAGTAAAATGCTGAGAACAGCTAAGATACTACACAGAACTATCAAACTCTCAGCTCTCTAGTAAAGGACCTTAGTCTGAAGAATATACATACCACCCATAGGGGTAAGAAAGGATTCACATGAATATTTTGATTCCTTCAAATGTTAATAGTTGCCCCCCCCAAAAAAAGAAACAGACATTTGTACTGTCCCCAAATTGAACATAAAGTTCCCTTGCTATAAATTTCTGTAAGAACAACAACAAGGATTTGACCAAAAAATGGTGGGAAAGAGCTCAATATACTGGCAAGTTGCCATCTAAAAATGTTTTTATGGCTGGATATATTGGATCAGTCTTTGCTTTGCTCCTTACAATAAGCCAGGGCTGGCACAGACTCAGTTAAAAATGTAAAGAAGCCCAGCCAGTTCCTAGAGTAGCTTGATTCACATTTCCACTGACACATAATTGGACGAGATTAATCAAAAACATACTAAATAAATAGCTTTGGGTAGAAATATCACTTTGTTCTGGATAGATAAACAAGAACTTCATTTCATTTCTATCTTCACATCTTTTAAGGTCTCTTTATCTAATACAGTATTTAGAAGAAAATAGAAAGTGCTAAAATGCTGCTATCATATGAGACTTTTTCACCTGATAGCACACGACTCTTACTGTACATACAATGATTATTGAGAATAGTCAAACAAACTAACACTGTTGTCAATAAAAATATTATGCATTATGTATATACTGTATTATAGAGCCTCTGTGGCGCAGTGGTTAAAGTGCAGTACTGCAAGCTGCTTACAATTTGGCAGTTCAAATCCCACCAGGCTGAAGGTTGACTCAGCCTTCCATCTTCTGAGGTGGGTAAAATGAGGACCCAAGTTGTTGTGGGCAATATGCTGACTCTGTAAACCACTTAGAGAGGGCTATAAAGCACTATAAAACGGTATATAAGTCTAAGTGCTATTACTATTACGTGTTTATGTGTTGTTTACATAAGGCAGCATTCTTGAATAGTCAGGAGTCCAATTTTGGTCTATGAATGGTAAGCTTACTTCAAATCATGGCTGGGGAACAGCAAAATAAACAATTCTGATTTAATTTTTCATGTTAATCAACTAAAGTAAATTATTATTTCCAAGATATTCAATAACTTTTCCTTATATCACAGAAAAATTGGAACTCAGATGCAACATTTAGTGGAATCCTGGGGATGAAGCCAAGGTTTTGGAAGACTGCAGAAGGTCTTTTGACTTAAGGTTGTTTAACCTGCTATTACTTATGACTGTCCATAAAAGTGACCCCCTCTACTCCACAGCCAAGAAAACTTGGACATTTTGTTGTTGTTTTTTAAGGGTAGAATAAACTAGTCAAGCTTTTCAGCGTAATAGGAAGCTTTTGCTTTCTTAGTAGAGTGGGAAAGGTTGTATGAATCTGTATAGACCAAAGAAAAAAGATTGTTGAAATTATCTAGGATAATCATATGGTGATAAACACCATCTGGATCAAGAGAGACCGTATGAAGGAAGAGCAGTTGTAACCTAGACAAATAAGAAGTTAATCGAGAGCCAAGAAGCACTGTTGATAAGTGATTCTGAACCAAATATGTTTTTTTTTTCTTTCTAAGAGGCAACTGGACTTTTTGGTTTTTCTTTGAAGACATTTTGCTTCTCATCCAAGAAGCTTCTTCAGCTCTGACTGAATTGTGGGGAATGGAAGGATTTATATTGCTTGCAGATAGCTGGACATTTTCATTCTTTTAGTGGGTTATTAAGGTCACCAGAAGTTTATAAAGGTCACCTGAGTGGTGCAAGTTGGTGTGCAGCCTTCTTGGAACTGTTCAAATGGCTGTGTTGTAGATTGGAGATAGATGATGGATGATGTCGTATCCCTCCCTCTCTCAACAGCCCTGTCTTCAAAAGAGTGGCCTGTGTCTTTTAAAAGGACTGTTGAATTTAGTCCTGATGTGTTTGTTCTCCTGTGTTGTGCCATGCGTTTATGAAGTGGTTGTTTCATTTCCCCAATGTACAGATCTGCACATGGCTATAATGTAACTGATGCCCTAAACTCAGCTGAAGAATGGTGCCTCTCGGCCATTATGTAAGTCACAAGCAGGGGTGGGATATGACAGGGTTAACTACCAGTTCAGGATTTACAAGGTTTGGTGATTTATGATGTGCTTCCCTGCACGCTGCAAGCGCGCACTTGCAAATCGTCATCAGCACTCTGCGTGCAGAGAAACAGCCTTTGAAACAGTCCTCTTTTCCTGATTTTTAAACTGCAGCTGTGCCTCGTTCAGCAGCTGAAGTTGAAAAATCAGGAAATAAAGATCAGGTAAGAGCCCAGTGGGTGGGTGGGCAAAAACATCAGCAGACATAGAACCGGTTCTATATCTGCTGCTCTTCAGAGCTACCGGTTCTACAGAGGTGGACAGAACCGATAGAAACTCACCCCTGCTCACAAGCCATCAAGACTCAGCAAATGCTGAAAATTAAAGCTGGGTATGGCAGTGAAAGGGTAATTGCATGCAGCTGGGAGGGGGAAACTCTGTGGTGCCCTTTTTTCCATAGTTCCTTAAGCACGTACTTATTTCCCTTAATGGTTAATCCAGGGCTGCTCCTGCTCCTCCTATGCTGAAAGAGACTAATCTATTTAAATCAGTGGTAAAGATTTTCTTTTTTGTCCATAATTTCCTGCAACTACGGTATCATATGATTAATCCAACTTGCCTGATAATTCCAGAAAACCCCTGAGGAAAAATAAGAGGCTAGAATGTTTAAATGCAACAGG
This sequence comes from Laticauda laticaudata, assembly GCA_004320025.1. Classification (NCBI taxonomy): domain Eukaryota; kingdom Metazoa; phylum Chordata; class Lepidosauria; order Squamata; family Elapidae; genus Laticauda; species Laticauda laticaudata. Next base: position 7,724 of record BHFT01049228.1, on the reverse strand, counting down.
GTTTTTCTATTTTGCTCTGTTGTTACAAAACTTCATTGCCAGTTGAAGATATATTTGTGTGTTCGCACTATTGTTTTAATCTGTACTGCTTAAACTTGTTTTTACTGTTCTTTAAAAATGTGTTGACATTTATTTGTTTTATTTTGCATCTTTTGCTTTGGGATTTTTCTGAAAATGAAAAGTGAAATGAATATTACTGATAAATGATAAAACATAAGTTGGCATGACCATTTTAAGTTTGGTGTTTCAAGAGGAGAAAGTTTCACTATTTCTAAGAGTGAATAGATAATGTAATATTTATTCCTCTAAATAAAAAGAACTTTCTTTCTCTCTCTGCAAACTTTCTTTTGTTATGTTAAAGACCAAATCATTTTTGTTACAATCAACTCTGGAACTAAAAACGTTGCAAATATAAATAATTTACATTTTATAAACATTTGATTGGAAGTAAGGTTCCAAAATAATCTTATTTCCTGTTGTGTCTGTACTGTACCATGACTGAGATGCTAGATCTGATTTCGTGGCAGGCTACCAACATCAACTCAACACATATATTTTTCCAGCCGAATAGATGGTTAACTCACCTAGCATTGAGTACATTGAGTTCTTGACCTTGTAAAAATGCATCAGAATAGTTAATTTAACATATGGAAGTAATATGGCTACATTATTTAAATCTCTTTTTCAATCCTCTATGTCTGGATAAATTATTAATTGCCTGACCTGACAGTTAATGCATTTAGCAAAAACTAAAAAAAGTTAAGAGATTGAGTTGAAATTTTGTTTTTCTCCCAATGACAACATACACATATGTGTATGTGTGTTTAAAAATATAACTAAACATCAGTACTGCATTCTGTCTGTCTATCCTTAAATCTGCCTCAAATTATCTTTGGCATTACATTACATACAGTTCTTTTTCAGACAGTCACACTCAACAAATGCCTGTTTTAACTTCTTTGGCATTTCTTCAAAAAAAATACATGCTTCACTTCTTTGAGCAGAAGTAGATTACAGAATTAGATTACAGACATTTCCAAAGGGCAGAGCAATGTTGAGATGAGATATGAACTGTTGCATTTAAGCTTGTGGTAGTGTAACAGGAAACAGTCTTCCCCCGAACATCAAAAGGAAGACAGATTCCACAGAAGAGGCGGCAACAAAATGTACTTTCATAGGTTCTGCAGCAACACTGTTGCCATTCACTAATGACATCTCTACCAATAACATTCCCACATAAGCCATATACTATAGCATCATTCAACAGGTCTCATGATGAAGTCCATTTAGTATCCACAGCACATTTTTCAATACAACTAATACCATAGATCACTTGTTAGAAAGGCAGAAATTATCACCCATGGCCACAAACATCAGGACCATTTGGTTATGGAAAATAATATTCTAGCATAGGGGTTCTTAACATTTTTGTTCCATGAGTCTCTTTGAAGATCTTGTGAAACCTACAGAGCTCTTCTCAGAAAACATATATTTAAATGCATAAAGAAATACAAAGATATAGATTGTATTACAAAGGACACCAATCATGCTAAAATATAATGCAGTACAGGTTGTAGTCCACTTATGACCTTAATTGAGCTTGAAATGCTCAATTGAGGTTATGGTCATTAATAAGCCACCACATGACCACATCCAATTGGTTGAGATGCAAATGTTGCTGCTCTTAAGGGAATTCATTGTCCACAAAGGGCATTTTTTTCCAGAAAAAAAGAAATAAACACTGGTTTCCAACAAAAAATGTCAACAATCATTGCTACATGACTATAGGACTGCAAATTGCCCTAAATCCAGGCTGGATGCCAAGGACCCAAAATGTGATCATGTGATTATGCTGGGTGGACCCAGCCATTGGAACTTCAGATCTGGGTCATAAGTTGCCCCGGGCAGGTCCATTACAACTTCAAATGACCAATTTACAACTAAGTGATCAGTTGTAATTTGAGGACTACCTGAAATATATGTGAAAAATAGCATAAACGGAATTTATAAACCATCAAAAATTTAGGTTAAGAACTTCTGTTACAGAAATTAAATGTTCCAGCTATTTTTTCCCAGTCAATACACTCATCTATGTATATCACCAACATGCAAAAGCGTGCACCAAAGATGCTGCATGAAGGCTTATGGGTAGGTAAGGAAGAGTTCCCAGGGATGCGAGAGACACGCTGTGTGGATTGGGTGGAGGTCACAAGGGGATAGCATGGATTAAAAGTGTGGGGTGGTCATGGGGTTGTGTAAGAGATAGTGCACAGGTCATGTTGGGCACACAATGAGGCGGAATGTATCAAGAGTGCATGGGGATTGCAGGTGTGTGTGTGAAAGAGGTGCTGCACCAGTTGGAGATGATGGGTTGGAGTCATGTGGGTTGAGAAGGGTGCCTGAAGGTATGCAAGAGGTGCCATGCAAGCCAGGGAAGATGCATGCAGGGTGGTGTAAGTCAGGAAGAATGTGTGTGGGGTGTCCAAGTGATGCCACATGGGGAAGGTGGCATGGTTTGAGAAAGATACCAATATGTTTCTTCCTGCCTGTTCCTCCCTTCCTTCTTTCCCTCCTTTCCCTTGCAGCAGACAGAAAAGTGGCTGCTGCTGAGTGTGGGAGGATGTGAGGGATTGCAAGACTGGCTGGAAAACTATCACAACACATTGAAAATGAAGATCATATGACTGCAGCAGCAGCCCAGTAGAATAGCAGAAGCCAGTGGCACTGAAGCAGCCACTGAAACAATGATTGAAACAAGCACAGAAGCAACCACTGAAGCAATCTCAATTTTATTCAAATATCTGATGTCAGCTCCATGTAGGAGTTAGGAAGGGATTTGGCCAATAAATGTTCAGCTCCATTCAGTTCCCCCAACTCTACCCCAAATAGAGGTAATTACTACTACAGGTAATACAGGGTCTGGTATTTTATTCCTGATACCTATTAACTATGAAATTCTTATTACTTCTGGAAAACTCTATAAAGCATGTATTAGACTCAGCTAGTCAGGAATATGCCCATTTCAAAACTAAATAACACTTCATGGCAATTGTTTATGGAAAAAAGCCAAAGGGACTGGGAAATAAAATGAAACAGAAAAGGAAAGTAACACAACTTTATTTGAACCAAATGAAATAACATTTTTCTCATTCAATACAAAATAAGACATTTCAATCTCTGAACTGGAATTAGACTTAGTTAATAAACACACAATCTTTCAATTATTCTAATCATACTTAATCCTTTTTCAATCTGGGATAGAAATCACTATAATTTTTGATGCAAAATCGTGAGAACAATTAGACCAATGGAACAGCTTGCTTTCATAAGTTGTGGGTGCTCCATCACTGTAGGCTTTTTACAAGAGACTGGACAGCCACTTTTGTGTAAAATGGTATAGGGCAGAGATGGCAAACCTTTTTGGCACTGAATGCCCAAACCGGAAAGCGCATGCATGTGTGTGCATGTGCACATGCATGTGTGTGCATGTGTACATATTCGCATGGCGGAGTGCTGGAAACCCAAAGACCAGCTGGCCTATTTTTTGGCTGTTTTGGGGGGCATTTTCGGGCACTACAGTGCCCGTGAAGACCAGCTGGCTGGCACGCATGTACGCACCTGAAACCAGAAGAGCAGCCGGCAATGGCTTGTGTGCCCACAGAGAAGGCTCTGCATGCCATCTCTGGCATGCAAGCCATAGGTTTGCCATCACAGGTATAGAGTCTTCTGCTTTAGCAGGGGGTTGGACGAGAAGACCTCCAAAGTCCTTTCCAACTCTGTTATTCTGTTCTGTTCTATATTTTGTCCTAATCCTGTTATACTGTGTGAGTAACACAAGACATTCAGCCCAACCTTTCCCACAACAAATAATACACTTGCATAAAGCATCTAAGAACAGCAGTGGACCAAAAGCATGTTCAAACAAATCGGTTTTATCTTCTTTACAGAAAGTAGGCAAGATTGAGACTATCATAAACTCAAAGAGATAGTATTCCAAGGGGGGGGGGGGTTGTCAAGCAAGAAAGTTTGGTTTACATCACATAAACCTCAGAAAGGGAGGGGACCATCAACCATTAGAGTCTCTCTGCATGTGCGGATTGGATTAGGAGATTGGCAAAACATTGCCTGATTGATCCCAATATCAGTCACCTGCATAATAAGAAAAAGACACAAAATTATTTATCTTAATCTATGGTTACTGGTTAAATTTACTGAAGAGTTCTAGCACTCCAATCTGGAAAATATTATAATTCATTTCATATCTTTTCTAGCATTGTTGGATAAATACATCTATTGTCCCTTTGGACAGATTCTCATTCATTTATTCATTACCAAGCATGTGCAATCCATTAGGTACCGTAGTTGTTATTTAAGGAAAAGCTACATTCGAGGTTATGTGCTTTGTAAGAGCTGATAAACTAATCAGATACAAAATTCAAGCCGAAATTATTTTTACATGGACCTTTAAATGTGTTCTGAATGCATTTACTTCATTGTAGTACCTTACAGAACACTTACATAACAGCAAGTGGTTATCATATGCAAATATATCCTGAAACATAATTAAGGATGAAGATCTTAATTCTTATGACACAGGCACACAATCACAGATACACACAGAGACAAAGTTGTGTATATATGTAAATAATATATAGGAGCTCTATGACAACAAAATTGAATGTTTGAAGAAATGCTACCCAATATAATGTTGAAAGGATATTCTCCTTAGCTAATCCCTTTTTAATACATTAGAAATATTTTCTTACCTTCAGTGCATTGCTTATTGTTTTTGTGTTTTCTATAATAGCTCCTTATCATGTAGTTACATGATATAATTTTTTAAAAAAATCAACTTTGCTTTAAAAAGGCCATTAGCTTTACTAGTCAAAAAGAAATGCTTTTGAATAGAACCACATTGACTGTAAATTAAAGAAATAAAAGGTGAAGGAATTCAAATGTACTGTTTTTTTAAAAAAGCATGAGATTTAATCATGGTTTTTTTGCAATTTTTATTGGCAAAATGAGTGGCAGTCCATAAAATGTGCACATATTTAAAATGTTAATGTTGGGGGATTTAATAGATCATGAATATTAAAAAAATATACATATATATTCTATTTATGGAGATATACATGTACAATAAAGACAAGGGAGAGAGAAAGGGAGAGTGAAAGAGGGAGAGAGAGAAAGGGAGAGAGAGAAAGAGAGGGAGGGAGAGAGTGCAAGAGAACAGGAGAGAGGGGGGAGAAATACATAAAAAATATAAAGATGGTGATTGGCCAGTTGGTGAACTTTTAATATAAGTACAATTTTCAAAAAAAAAATCCATTTTTATTTATACTGGAATTTTCTAAAGTCTATAGAGTAATCATGCTTGTCATTGAAGACCTTAACCCAACAAAGATGCAAGTAATGTGCAGTGTTACTTGGGAAAAGTCATTTATGTTTATATAACATACTCTGGATTTTGACTACATTAAATTGATACATCTATATTTGATACTAAAAGAATGAGAAATATGCTATTATGAAGAACAGATGGAAGAAATCTTTATATTGAATAATAATCATCTTCAGAGGCAACAACTGCCTGGCTCAAACATAAATGCTAAACTATAATATAGTCTTTATAATGAACCTAACCTCTTGCCAAGTTCACATGTGTCTTCCATCCATCCCTCTGTCAACCTGGCTATGAGCAAGAACTCAGAAGCTTTGATTTCTGTCTTAGATGTCCACAGTTTATACACTGAAACCCAAGCAAATTATGGATAATTTTAATAATAATTAGTGGAAACAAGTCCATTTCAGATGGTCGGTGATAAAGCTAACTTGTTTTCACCAATCCTAGTTAACATCAGCTCCATTTCAGATTTGAATGATATGAAAATCCTGAAATAAAACAAATTTTTCCAATTTTGTGCTGTGAAAGGACAGGAACAAATAAGGTAGGTGAGATTCATATTTAAAACTGTGAATCAAGGTAAAGCAATCCATTGCCTGCAGACGTGAAGCTTCTTTCAAATTTACAGTTCTTAAGAGTATCCCCCATCATACCAGTAAAATGAGGTGGCCAAATTTTCTGTTTTTCTAAATATTTGTAGTTTTATTATATGTTTTTCAAAAGTACAAAGCAGTGGATACAGTATAGCTTCTATAAAGTAGGAGAATAATTCATGCATTAAGATTCTCCTGTTTGACATGCTTTTTTTCCCCACTTTTCAAAGCCCAATCACTGTTTCTTCAAAAACGTAAAGAATCACAGATGCAGGGGTGGGATTCTACCAGTTTGCACCTATTCGGTAGAACAGGTTGTTAACATTCTAAGCAGTTCAGAGAACTGGTTGTTAGAAGAAATTACTGGCCTAATCCTGTAAGGAAGACAGGAAGGAAACATTCTGGTGTTGCTTACAGAAACTGCCTTTTTGTTAACCCTTACTACATTCTTGGCAGGACTAGACTTTCTGTCTCAGGAACATCTCTGGAGTTTTTTCCCCTCCTTTGCTGGTACTTTGCTTGTGTGGAGTGACCATTCAAAGTTACAATGGCACTGAAAAAAGTGACTTATGACCATTTTTCACACTTATGACTGTTGCAGCATCCCCACAGTCATGAGACGCCAGGCGAGGAGATGCGTGCCTCGATGTGAGTGATATTGAGTTGGCCACATCCAATAACATGACCACCAAGCCATGTCCACCCAGTCACATGACCACCAAGCCACGTCCACCACCTAAGTCACGCCCATAGAACTGGTTGTTAAAAAAATTGAATCCCATCCCTGCATAGACCCCCAAAAAGACATTTAAAAAGAAAAACTTCTCAGGGGTAGAGAGTTACCTCTTTCTGTTTTAAATGACAGCTTAACATTACAACCAATAAATGTAATGCTTATATAAAAGTAGGAGAAATGTGAAAGATTTCCAAAGTATCAAATCAGAACTGAAACATCTTCAAGACAGATTTCACTGACATTAAATAAAGCAATAAATTAAAAAGACCCGTGAACCATAAAAGCAGATATCTATTCAAAGGCTGATTCTAAAAAATAAGGAATATAGTGGTTAAATCTAGGAGGAAAACTCTGCTAAGCTACCTGCTAAGCTAAATCAAAACAACTATTAAGTGTAATATAAAACATCAATGTAAATAAAGGAAACAGCATACTGGCCTGATGAAAAGCACATTGAAAACTTCTGTATTACCAATGTTTAATGTAACATTAATTTCCAAATTACCATGAATACGTAATCTGATCAATACCTAAAGGCCCTGTCCCACTGCACTTACGGATGCAAGGAGGATGTAAAATGTTAAAAAAAGCTTGCCATCCGTTGGAAAACACTATGCATCTGTTGTGTACTCACTGCATACCTGTTTCATACGCTCAATCCGTCGCGCATCCGTCCACTGCGATTTCATCTGCGCAAGAAGTTTTGAGCTGCACAAAACTTTGTGAGCTGAGGAACTTTCCGCTGCGTACGATGTACATCCACAACATATACAGGCAACAAATGTTCTATGTCTGTTATCATCCATTAAACGTTCGCTGTATCCTCTCTGCATACTCTGGCCATCCCCTCAACTCACATCTGCTGCAACTGAAAACGGAAAGAGGGAGGAAACAAAAGCTACACGGAATGTCTAAACAGCGTTAGTAGCACGGAAATAGAAAGGATGTAAGCATATGCATCTCGTATATAAAGTATTCAAAATGGACAAAA
>BHFT01049227.1:0-34163 GCA_004320025.1 Laticauda laticaudata | reverse complement strand
ATATCTTAGTACAGACTCAGCTATGACATCATAGGAAGGAGTCAACCCATCCTGGGCTCTCTTGCAGCATAGATAGAAAGGGTGTTCATGGTAACTTCTACCAACACCCATTTTACTATATATATTAGTAGAATAATGGCTGAGGAATTCTGGGAGTTGGAAGTCTACAAGTCTTAAAGTTGGCAAGTTTGGGGACCTTTGGCCTAGCATATGGTGATGAGTAAAGTTTACTATTAAGTTTGAACGGGGTTTGAACAACTGCTTCACAGGTTGCAGAAACAGAGTCCTTCTCAGCCTCTGCATCTTTTCCTGGGACTGCAGGGTGGAAGGAATTGCAAAATGATGCTATGTCCATGCTCATTTCTAGTTCAAAACAACCCCCCCCCCTTTAGATCCGAAATGCTCAGAACCTGGGAATTGACCATTGTATAAATTGGGAAGATATATTTCATGTTCGATTGTAAGTTTAAAAAAATCAATGATATTCGCTGAAAAAAATGTATATGTTGCACATTCTCTTATAACTAAATTTGAATTCAAAGGTAGGAAGAAAGGCTAGTTTTTTTTTCAAATTTGGGGAGATCATTGTATATATTGCCACAATATCTAAAGTCTTAAGTAATTTGATGATGATTATGATTAGATACCATCAAGTTGGTTCTGACCCCTAACCCTAGTAACCTCACAAGATAGATTTTCTCTAGGATGATTTATTAAAAGCATGTGAATTATTGCACAAAATCAAACAAGCATGGACTGTTCATTGAGTGTTGCTGTTCTGTGGAAAGCCATAAAAGTTTGCTGTTGCTTTCCCTTCCTATATACAGGTAGTACTTGACTTACAACAATACATTTAGTGACAATCCAAAGTTACAACTGAAAAAAGTGATTTATGACAATTTTTCACAGTTACAACTATTGCAGCATTCCCCCATGGTCACAAGATCAAAATTTGGACATTTGGCAACTCATATGATGGTTGCAGTGTCCTGGGGTCATCTGATCCCATCTTGTGACCTTCTGACAAGCAAATTCAATGGGAAAGCCAGATTCACTTAACAACCAAATGACTAACTTAAAAGCTGCAGTGATTTACTTAACAACCGTAGCAAGAAAAGTTGTACAATGGGGCAAAATTCACATAACAAATTTCTCACTTCGCAACATATATTTTGGACTCAATTGCAATCATAAGTTGAGGACTATCTGTACACATAAATGGAATACACATATAATATTTATACAAGGGGAAAGCAGTCTTAAGGAACCTAATGCCGATAATCAGAGATGGAGATTTTGCATAACATTCTGTACCTGTTACAAGTTTTTCTTCATCAAGTTTTTCTTTATGTTGGGCACAAAACAATAAGCACAGTATTGAATAATAGAGTAGGAACATAGGAAATCATTCATTAGAGTTTACGTGATTTTTTTGTAAAGCAAATTCCTTGTGTAGAAACCTGGGGGAAAAAAACCTAGGCAATTTTAATGAATAGTAGAGCATTTTATGTTACTAGCATGATGTCTGAAATGCTTATGAATCATTTTCAAAATGTGCATAGCTTTGTTTAGTAATTAGTTGTTTGTGGTTAACTCCTAACTGAAGACTATACTTTAATTTATGCTGATGTTGCAAATCAAAAATTGCACTCTAGATTCTAGTGTTGGCTGGAGCATATTCTAGAAGCATAATTATGGTGCTGTATTTTGAGATAAAATCCTTGGATGGGATTTTCTACCAATGTAACATATCCTTCTACTTGATTTCCTCCACATGCCCAGGAAAGATTTAGAGTACTCAAGGTGAAAAAAAAAAGATGTCTCTGTGCATAAGGCTAAAGCTGAAGTGCATCACATTTGGAGAGCATAAGGTTTGGGAGGGCATATATATGTATATCCCACTGTTAATGATTCTTAGCATTGTCATATATATCATTGCTGTTGATTTTCCTGCAGTTCAGTTTCTACATTTTACAGCCTCGGGAACAGGGTCAAGAGCAATGCACAGAAGCAAAACATTATCAAGAAAGACATTTGTGGTTAGCAATACATTCCTTCCTGTGGATAATGAATGGCATTTTTCTACTCCTTCGGTAACATCACAAACATAGAGTGTTTCTATTTGTATCCTGTTGCTTACCTATTCATTTTTCCTCTCCTGCTCAGCAGCAATTCTGTCTTCCTAGGAAAGCATGTTAGTCTAATTAAGTCTTCCATATTCTCGCATGGTCAGATAGCTCTGCTGTTTGCACAGAAGACTGATTAGGTTTCTTGTTATTTCCTGCCAAATTTGATGTAGGGGTCTGTATTTCTTCTCTGCCTTCTCTGATAATGTCAGCAGCAATAAGAGGTGCTCTGCTTGAGCTCATGTGAATGCACTACATTAGAACTCTGGATTCTGTTAGGGCTGAATATAATTGTTCTAAGGAAGCATGCAACACTATGAAGTCTCCACTTTGGGATGAAATGTTTTTGTTTTGCTCTGCGGAAAGAATACTAATTACTAGCGTGCTAATAAACAGTGAAACAAATGCAGCTTGTGTATTTGGATGCTGTAATGTTATTTTCTTTGAATATGGTAGTCAAGATGATGATTATTCCAAGTAATAAAGATAATTGACTGTTCAAAGGATATGACCATTTAACTACGCATGCTTTTCCTGAAAACTTAATGCACAGTGTTAAATTTTTATTGTTCATGTGAAAAAGGGCATACAATCCAAGAAGTCCAGTCTACAGTATTAATCTCCACAAATGAAGTGAAAGATCATGGGAGCTAATTTATTTTGCAAAAGGCTGTTTCATAAGAAGTTTTAATTTTTATATATACATTTCATTGTCTCATGGTTCTAATTGTTTAGAGTAAGATTTTCCAACTTTTCTGAATGAAAAAGCTGAAACCACAGCAAACATGTAGATACAGCATCACGCTCTATTTGTACACAATACCTCTTATTATTATTTGTTGAGATTTCTAGGTAATCTTAGGTTGAATATACAGGAGCATTTTTTTGCATACTTTGAAAAAAAATAGCATTTTCAGTAACAAGTACAGGTAGTCTTTGATTTACAACAGTTTACTTAGTGATCGTTCGAAGGTACAATGGCACTGAAGTGACTTATGAGCATTTTTCACATTTATGACTGTTGCAGCATCCCCATAGTCATGTGATTTACATTCAGATGCTTGACAACTGACTCACATTTATGATGGTTGCAGTATCCTCGGGTCACGTGATCCCCTTCTGACAAGCAAGAAGGGGAAGCTGGATTCACTTAACATCTGTGTTATTCACTTAACCACTGCAGTAATTCACTTAACAAACATGGCCACAAAAGTCACTTAACAAATTTCTCACTTAGCAACATACATTTTTGGGTTCAATTGTGGTCATAAGTCAAGGACTACATGCAGCTACAAGAGGCAAGACAATAATAACAATTCAGTGAGCAAACTTCATTTTTTATCCCCAGTAGTGGCGATGACTTTTGCACCAGAGAGCCATTGAAGCTACTTTAGAAGTCATCTAGTCATCTACCGTGTTTCACCAACAATACGGCCTCCACCAATAGAAAGTCCCAGCATGTTTTATTGGCATAAAATCAAATTAAGCCCCTTCCCCTAAATTAAGGCCTATATTAAACATGCAAAATGGGAATGGCGGGGGGGCCTTGCCGTAAGGAAGTACTTTTGTTGCATACCCGGATATGGTGCTGCCTGTGTTGATGGGGCACTTCGTATTGGGAGACCTTCCGCCACCATTGCTTTACCTTCTGCCCATGCTGCTGCGGCGTTTAGAGCAACGCCGTGGCATTTGGCGCAGCCATGCACGGCCAGCCAGGGCTCCTCCTTGCAACTGGAGCCCTGCGGAGACACTTGGCTTCAGGCGCTCCTGTTGCCACCTTCCCTTTGCCTTCGAAGGTAAAGCCAATTATTTTAAAAACGACGGCCTACTACAACAAAGCCTCCCCTGCCTAAGAGGGCAGACCAACCCCATGTGGGGAGGCGAATCTCCCGGGGCCACAGTGCAGGATCGGCCCACCCCGGAAGAAGCACCCAGCCACCATCCCTGCCTGGTGCTGGACAGGCCGTGAAGAGCTTTGCCTGGGGCGCCCAGTGCAGCTGACAAGCAGGCCCTCCTTCCCAGCAGCAGAGCTCTCTGACCAAGGCAGAAAGTGCCTCTCCACTGGGCCCTCCGTTCATCCCACCAGGGCCATGCCAGAGCCGTGCGGGCTGGGCAGAGCTGGGAAAGTGAGCTATGGGTGCGCGCCAGCCTACCAAGCGAAAGAGCCGGGCCGATCCAAGTTTGGCATCCTGTCCCTCCAGTCCAAACCTGAAGGGGCCACTGGGAGAGGCCGCCTAAGGCAGTGATAGTGCCCACCCATCCATGGACAGGGAGACAAGGTGACAGCCTGCGCTGTGTCCTCCTCCGAGCTGAGCCCTGCCAAGTCAGCGCCTCTGCTTGATGCCCATTCCGCTGCAGCATTTGGAGCTGCCGGTGCATTTGGAGATGCGTGGGGATGGGGACGGACTGGGTGAGGGATGGAAAGGACGGGCGGCTTCTGGCTTTCTCTGCCGGCCAGGGAAGCAGCGCTGCCATCACCTCGCCTCCCTGTCCACGGATGGGTGGGCGCTATCACTGTCTTGGGCAGCCTCTCCCAGTGGCTGGGAGTTTGGACTGGAGGGACTTGGGAAGGAAGCCAAGCTCAGATCGGCCCGGCTCCTTTGCTTGGCAGGCGGGCACGGACCCGCGGCTTGCTTTCCTGACTCTGCCCAGCCCGCATGGCTCTGGCGTGGCCCTGACAGGATGAACGGAAGGTCCGGCGGGGAGGCGTTCGCTGCCTGGTGAGAGCTCTGCTGCTGGGAAGGAGAGCTTGCCTGTCAGCTGTGCTGGGCGCCCCAGGTGAAGCTGTTCCCGCTCTGCCCGGTGCCAGGCAGCGATGGCGGCTGAGTGCTTCTCCCGAGGTGGGCCGATCCTGCACTGCGGCCCCAGGAAATTTGCCTTCCCACGTGGGGTTGGGCTACTTTCTCGGGTAGGGGAGGCTTTGTTGTAGTAGGGTGTCATTTTTAAAATAATTGGGTTTACCTTTTACGAACCAGTTGTAGATTTCTCCAACATGGAGCAAACTCAAATAGAAACATGTTGAAAGTTCAGAGCAGAGCTCTAGTCTTCAGCAAGCAAGTTAGTTTTTCTTTTACTTTAGTTCAGCAGGCAAGCAAGAGGAGAGAAGCAATTTCATCTTCAATAGACAGACTCAGAGCTCAACATAACTGCAGAGTTGCAGAGCTTAACATAGAGCCACGCCTAGGCTACTGTTAGTTTCAGTTTCCAGCCTAGGCTAATTCTAGTTTCAGTTTCCAAAACAGTCCTGGTTGGCTGACTTAGTTGCTATGCCTATTCATTGGCTGACCTTATTACTCTGACACTAATCACCATCCAACCTCTATTTAGAGACCTCTCTAGTCACAGCAAACTCACTCTGCAGCCTGATCTGACAGCTCAAGATTGTATTTAGCAATTGCATTGTAGCGCTGGCCAATATTTACCTTGGAGGTGGGCAAGGTCACCCATATTGCTTTCAGGAATACTATTGTCAAGCCAGGTTTTCTTTGTCTTACCTTATTTGTACTATCCTAATTGGGAATTTTACATTTTTTCCCTTTTAAATTTTATCCTATTCATTTCAGCCCATTGCTGAATCCTGTCTAGATCTTTCTGAACCTTCTCTCTTTCATCTAAAGCATTGCATGGAATAATCCCTCCCAGTGATGATGATGATTTTGTAATTTAAGGGACACTAATCTGATTAATTCCCTTGTTTTCCCACTGAATCCAGTGAGAAACCTGCCCCATCAGTACTGGACTGTTTTCTAAACTAAACTTTAGTGGTACAATTCCAGACAATTCCCGAAGGCCACAAAAAAAATGATGAAGAGCTGGTTTCAGCTTGTGAGAAATAGTACAGAGTGAATTTTATTCAACAGGATTCTGTTTAAATATTTCCTTTTATTTCTGTTCCCTGTGAAGGTTTTTAAAATTCAATTCTAGTGAATCTTCTCTACAATCATTGATTCTTCTCTAAAATCAGTTGCTGCCTAGTGAGATATGGATGTATTTTACCAGATTGTGGTAGAATCTGATATATCCAGATGTGTTATATCAAATTTTAGATTTAATATAATTTTAAAAAATCTATAGCACCTGCTTGAAAATGTCTAATCCTTTACCTGTTTAGTTTACAGTTGTTTGTTTCTTCTGAAGAAATGCAGTTCTCCAGTTCAGTTCACTGAACAATTGCTGTAGTGTAGCACTGAAACTTAATTGCTTTTAGAGAATTCAGGTTTATTGATTTTACTGTGACCAGTAACACCTTTAATTCATCCTACTCCAATAATTAATTCAAAAAGTAATGGTAGATTAGAGAGTTTACAGTATTGAAGAACATAGTATATCAGTAAATTGTACCAAAGATAATGTTACAAGAACCCTTGTAATGGGCTTAGGGGCTTAATCCATTTAAAATGTTAAAAGACTTTTAGTCGGTGTTCTAGCCCTCATACATGATTAAGAATGATAGAGTTATAGGCTGGGGATGCTTGTTCTCTAGTTTGGCATCAGTTGACACAACAGTTGTGGTTTCTTCTGAACAGAAACACCAGCCTATGTGTGTAGCTGCTTTTCAAGACTTTTTGGATACTCCTGCTGTACACAGTACTTAGGCGATTCATTGAGACAAAATAGAAAATGGTAACAATTATACAGGCTCTTTTGAACATGCCAGTTGGTTCAGATGTGATCCATGTCAGTGTTACAAGTTTTTATGTATTTATGGTACAGAGAATATTTTTGTTGATTTTTTTTATTGATGGAAAAAACTGTAAGTTACTATTATATACAAGCCACCCAAAATCACCTTGTAGGGAGATGGGAAGCATAGAAGTTTAATAAATGAATAAATATATAGAATTGTATATGTAATTCTCCTGTATTTAAAAAAATACAACTGCCCCATTATATAAGATAATTTCACCAGATATTTAAATTTCAATGCAAGTTTTGAAAAAAATAATTTTCCTGGTGTGAGAAAGGAACAATGGGCAGTAGTGGACATTATTAATTTCTGCCTGTCTGTGCTGTGCTACAACTCATTTTAATGTCAATTTGCTGAAATGAAGAACAGAATTAGGCTTCTTTTATCTATCTACTAGCTGCCTGGAGTGCTCCTGAGCATCCATCAGTCGACATCCAAATCTTATTTTCAAAGCTGTAAAAGTTTAGGCCTCTCCCACCATCTAGAAAGTTTATGTCACACATGATTCCCCCTGAACTCATCAGAAATTACATTCCCCTCCCTTCCTTAACAGCCTTCAGAAATAAGGAGGCTGATGATCAGAAGGGGATCTTTGCAATTGTGCCTCAGTATATAGAAAGTGGTCTCCAGAAACTCATTAGTACTAAATCTGATGTTCTTCCCAGCATAAAGAAATAGCAATCTTAAAATGTGCATGTCATTTACTGAAGGGGCTTACTGGTTTCTGCTAAAGTCATAATAGTGCTCAGTTGAACTCCTATTGAGGCTGCTTTGACTTTTGTGATCAACATATGATCAACAAATGATTATACAGGTAGTCCTCGACTTAACGATCAGTTGAGCCTGACATTTCTATTGCTAAGTTAGACAGTTAAGTGAATTTTGCCCCATTTTATGACTTCTCTTGCCACAGTTAAATAGATCACTGCAGTTGTTAGGTTAGTAAGTAACATGGTTGTTAAGTGAACCTGGCTTCCCCATTGATTTTACTTATCATGAAAAATGATCACATGATACTGGGATACTGCAACTGTCATAAATATGAGTCAGTTGCCAAGCGTCTGATTTTTGATTATGTGACTGTGGGGATGCTGCAAGAGTCATAAGTGAGAAAAACAGTCATAAGTCACTTTTGTCAGTGCCAGTGTAACTTCAAATGGTCACAAAATGAACTGTTGTCATCAGGGATGGGATTCAATTTTTTTAAACAACTGGTTCTGTGAATGTGGCTAGGTGGGAGTGGCCATGTCGGTGGGTGTGGCTTTTTTGGCAGCAATCCCCCCTTTTTTTTGCCTCCTTGGGGGCATTTTTGCTCCCAGAAAGCTTCTCTGGGACCCAGGAAGGCAAAAAATGGAGTGTGGGAGAGGTGCAGCTCCCCCCCACAACCTCTCGTGTACCGCTTTTTGCCTCCTGTACCTCAGGGGAGCCTCCTGGGCGAAGCAGTAAGACAGCGAGGAGGATCCCGGCACAGCTGACCACCAGAACAACAGATAGTCGGGAGGAGAAAAAAAAGAAAAGAAATACCTTAAGGAATTACTGGGCAGGGGAGAATGCAGTCAGTGATGTCAGTCATGCGCACAATGCCATGCATGCGTGATAAGTTCTGACTGGTCGGGGAGGGGTGGGGTGGGGTGGAGTGGGTGGAGAAGGGGGGGACCAGCCAGGGGCACGATTTGCCAGTTCTCCGAACTGCACAGTATCATAACAACCGGTTCTATGGAACCGGTCCGAAACGGTAGAATCCCACCCCTGGTTGTAACTCATGGACTATCTATATAACTTTTAAAGGGGGAAAAATCATGTTAACTTAACTGGCAAGTAATCTAAAAATAAGAACAGAAGATTGTCAGTCATTCCCAAATAGTGAATGACTTTTTAATACCAGTCTTTTGGATATGATTTTTTTAAAAGTTAAATGAGATAGAGCCAGTTGCTTTCTTCTTAGTTATTTGGGATTGAACTGTAAAATATTCAGAACCATTTTGTGGTCATTCTTTATTTTCTATCCTTTGTTTCTTCTCATACTTTCCCCCCTATCTCTCCTTTCCTTTTTCATCAGCTACATATATGAGATTTAATTAAAATATGGGTTTCAGATTTTTTTCTATTTTTTCTTACTATTTTTATTTATTCTATTTTAATTGTATTCCACTGTTATCATATGAGTCCATGGAAATATCTTAATTTTCAAGCACATTTTGGACTCCTCCCCAAAAATATGTATCTCAAGAGAAAAGTAAATTGATAAGCAGAGCTCTTAAGTCTCGGAGTGGAAATATTTGTATTTTGATTTTGGACAATGCTACTGACAAGAATAGCCTCAAATTGCCAAAACTGACCAAAATATATACCTAGAAATCAACACTGGTACCCTTGGATTAACACAGTGTGAATCCTCCAAAATCTGCCTGTTCCATGTACATAAAGATGCATGATGTCGATTTGATTTAATTTAATTTATATTCCACCTTTATATCTTCACAAACAACTCAAGGCAATGAACATATCTCACACACTTCCTATTTTCCCACAACAACAACCCGGTGAGTTGAGTTGAGCTGAGAGAGGTGGAACATAAATTAAATTTTGTGAACTTATTTTTGCTATATTGCAGTAAAAAGGTAAAAGTTTCCCTGTCTGTTGTGTCAGATTCTAGGCTATGGTGTTCATCTGTTTCTTGACTGAGGGAGCCAGATGGTCTAAAGACAATTTCAGTAGTCATGTGGCGCATGGAGCGCTGCTACCTTCACACGGAAATGATACCTATTAATCTCACTTATGCATGCTTTTGGAACTGCTCTTGGTGGACAAGAGCTGGGGCAGAAATGGAAGCTCACCCCATTGTGTGGAGCTTGGGTCTTAACCTGGGTAGCCAGCACTTCAGCTGACAAGCTTAGCGTCTTCAACCATCCTATCCCCTTTTTCATTTTGTACATATATTCTTGTTAGATAACACCTGTTATTCAAACACAACAGTTAATTTCTCTCTATGATATTATAAAATAGAAATGGTAACTGTTTTTCTTTTCCAGGAGGCCATGAGCAACTAAAGATAGATAGATAGATAGATAGATAGATAGATAGATAGATAGATAGATAGATAGATAGATTCATATATATGAATGAGAAAAATTCTCATATATTCTATATACTCAAAGACTATATATTCTATATATTTATAGACTCAAGTCAAAGAAAACAGGATGGGTAGAACACAGCCCTTAATCTTTCAACAAAACCTGTTCTTAATTAAGTCTAAAGGGAATATTACAAAATAAAGTCTGTGAAGGGAGGCAAACAAGGTATATCTGACATTTTGTTTAAGTTCAAACTGTAACCTTTGCAAATGGTAAGGTGTTTTGCAAGCAAGTTGTTTCAACATTATTCTGAATTTCTGTTGAATTCATACTCTGGGTCTTTTTCTAGTCTTCCAGGTCCTAAGTCATACAAATAAGGTATTATAAATTTAACCCTAGAAGTTTAATTCTCCCATATATACAGATTTCTTCATCTATACTTTGCAAGTATAATAGCATTTTACAAGTTTTCACACATATATGATTTATCTAGTGTAGTGATTAGAGTTTTGCACAGGAGACTAGATTTGAATTCAGCTGGTACCTGCCTTACCAGTAGGGGAAAGATAAGGGAAAGACTCCCTAACTCTTCACCTGCCTACCTTGGATATGAGAATGATACGAATTAATGGAATCATGCTGCTTCGGATAACCCCTGGATGAATAAGGTCCTTGTGAGACTAACAGGGCTAAGAGCCTATAGAACTTCCATATCCCAGCAGACAGGCAGGTACTAGCCAGTCAATCAGGCACTGTGGTAGTAGACAGTATCCAGAAGACAGTGGCAGTGATAAATGTAGCAGTGCCAAATGAAACATCCAGGAGAAGGAATATGAGAAGCTGAAAATGTACCAGAGCCACAGGAACAAGAACAAGCTAGAAAGGAAATGGAAGGTAAAGGCCAAATTGGTCCCAGAGGTTGTAGGAGCAGTCCGGGGCTGTGGCTCCTAAAGTGGGAGAGTGGCTCCAATAAATTCTAGGAACATCAGAACTCTATCTGGAAGACTGCAATGCTAGGAACAGATAAGATCTGGCACAGAACCCTCAAACTCCCATGCCTCTGGGAGAGGACCTGAAATTGAGGAAGACTCACACCACCCATATAGGTGAGCAGGAATCACTCACTTGCTCTTTCTCTCTCTCTCTTTACAGGACCTACTTTTTTCAGATCAACCAAGTGTTGATCCATCAGGTTGTGACAGAAATTGACTGATAGCGGTCACTCAAGCATGATATCATGGGCTGAAAGAGAATGACTGGCCCAAAGTCACCCAACCAGTTCTTTCTAGCCTGATGCCTTAATTACTAGGCCAAACTGGCTGTCTTCCTGCGCCCACTCCCAAACACACGTACACACTCACATGCGCGTGCACACACACACACACACACACAAAATTTATTTTAAAGTGAAACTCAAATAATTTTGTGTTGGAGTCATAAAATGTATGAGCTGGGAAAGACTATATTGATCATCTGTTCTAATCCTCTGCTTAGTGCCAAAATCTACTAATTAGCCAATCCTGACAACTGGCCATTCAGTCTCACTGTAACTTTGAAAATATCTATTGAGCAGGAATCCATAATTACCACTTATTTATTACTACTTATGACTTAACTGTAAACAATTAAAGTTAATTTAATTTCACTTGGCTAGTCCTAGTTCTGTTCTCAGTTTCAACGGTGAGTGCGTCTACCTTTTTGCATGTACCAGCATTTATGTCATTAGAAGACCATAGAATCTTCTCTTGCAGGCTGAACTTACTCATCTCTTTTAACTATTTTTTGTTGGGTTTGGTTTTCAGACCCTTAACTATACTGGTAGTTTTTCTGCGAACAGTCCTCAACTTTTTCAAGACGCTTTAAAGGTTCAGTGTTCAGAATTGGACACATACTCAATCTATCCCATGCATAGTATAGTGTCAATAATTCCCCTTATGACATAGACATAATGATTTTGTGAAATTCATCCCAAGATTGCATTGACCTTCCTAGCACCAAATGTTTGCACACGTTCAGATATTGGTCCCTCGGTATTTCTAGAGGATTCTTTAAATGTGTTGCCATCAAACTAGGTCTCTCTAATCCTGTACCATTGCATTTGACTTTCATATCCACATTCAGAGTCTTAATGCAGTTGAACAGCATTTGAACCATTGTACTTAGCTCCAGGTTGCGATTTTGTCCTCTAAGGAATTAGCCAATTTTCTCTAATTCAGAATTGGGTAAGCATTCCTTTTGTTCCATTTTTTCAATCTCTTTTATGAAGATGCTGAGTAGCATTGGGCTAGGAATGAAACCCAAGGGACCTCCCCTCAGTGCCCCCTCCCAGGATGTTGCAGAATTGCAGACAAATCATAACCCTTTGGATTCAGTTCTTTGATCATTTGCCACAGCTATACCTCGGTACTGTCTAGTCAACTTTAATAGTATGTGAGAATGCCTTGGAATATAGGGCAAAGAAATGAAACCAAGGGAATGGTAAGATAAAAGGCATCTCAGCTTGCAGCAGTACTGTGGATGGGGCAGAAAGTCCAGAAAAGACCCTCTAGTTTCTTGAAGTTTCTATAAAGGAGATGTGGGGGGGGGCAGAGAGAGAGATTTGCAATAGTCTGTTAATGTAGTTTTACAGTAAAATAGAATTCGCTCATTTGGTTGTGTTTCCTGTATATTCTACCTACCTAAATTGGATACCGTATATATGCAAACTCTCCATAAGGACATATTAAGAGACCTTGCACTTCTTAATGTTCCAAATTAATGTGATGAGAAGATAGAAGTTTACAAAAAACAAAACAAAACTTGTGGTAGTTTTGGTAAAGGTAGCTTTATTGTCTTAAGTGTTTATGGACAATTTGCTTCTCCTCTAATAAAAATCCCAAACAGTAACCATTTTGAGACTATTGTAGGAAGAGCAAGAATGACCCTTTGTCAAGAATTGTTACATTTTGGACACGTTAGAGCAGGGGTCCCCAAACTTGGCAAATTTAAGACTTGTGGACTTCAACTCCCAGAATTCTGAGAGTTGAAGCCCACAAGTCTTAAAGTTGCCAAGTTTGTCGACCTCTGCATTAGAGAGTGAAATGAAGGCTTCGTTTTTATTAAATCTCACCCTTCAACTTGTTTTGAGAGTCTTGCACCTCTAAAATCGCAATATGGCACTATTTTAAACTTCATAACATGGCAGATATTGTTGGAAATTTGAAGTTACAACAGGACACTGCTTGAGGTATCTTCTTTCCTTCAATTTCCTACCATTTAACCCCTTGCTTGTCAATATGACCTTTTGTTCAATTGTAATGCAGGACTCTCTTATCTGGATAAAACTTTCATCCCAGAAAGATAGAGCAAGTGCATAAATATGCTGTTGAATGCATGAGGAAACAGATTTGTTTTTTTAAAGAAATTCATAATTGGGAAGTCTTTTGTGAAATTGTCTCTGGCAATGAAATGATTAAGAACAACCCACACTGAGCAGAACAGTATAAAATCTTGACTTTTTCGACAGAATGAAACCTTGACTTTCCCCAGTCTCTATTTAAAAATAATAATTTTTATCCAGTCATTCATTCATTGTGAAACTTTAGAATTGCGAGGTCACTTCTCCCTAACTTACAATTCTTTGCTTATCTCTGAAAGAAACTTCTTTGAGCTATGTGATGCCAGCCAGTGACCCAAAACAAGCAAGGCCTTTTGGGGTACTTCACAGACTTTGACTTGATGTTACATCCCCAAGGAGGTACTGAGACTCCCAAGAGCTGAGCTTAGTTTCTCCAGTCTGTTGTCTCCTTAGACCTCAGGAAAACAAATCCATGGAATAGTCCCGCTCTGAGCCCAGTTTAAGTCAGGGGACAGTCAGCTGACTTCACCTAACCAATCCTTTTAAAGTAGTATATCAGTGTCCACTTTTTTTGAACGGTTCTCAATTCCCAGCTGCAGAAAAGTTGTGAGTTCAGGAAAGCAAGATGAATGTTGAAATAACTCATGAAATTGTTGAAATAACTCATGAGTTGATTGGTAAGCAGATATTGATAGGACACCACTCACCTCATAAACTTCTGGAAATTCCATTTATCATCACTCCTCAGGAGCCAGGGCATTTATTTATTTAACAAATGTATTTGGCCGTCCAACTTATACACAGTGATTTGGGTTGGCTTACAACATTTAAAATCTGCACTAACCCCAAAACACCCCATCTCCCATTTCGGCAACAAACACCAGCCATGCCATCAGCTCCATATTAACCTGGGTTATCAGGCCTGCTGGCAGAACCACATCTTCAAAGGTATTCCAGAAAAGTATCCAATTGGAGATAATCTTTCTATGCAATGGAAAGCGACTATTGATCTTCCTTCTTGTCATCATTTTTCCTGATACCTCTTATCTATTGTTTTATGCACAAAGAGGCTTCCTCGCCCCCTTTCCCTTAAAAAAAAATAAAAAAATAAAAATCCCAACAATTTCTATTGAATGCTGTTTCTGCCAGAGTGGTTACTTTTTCCTTCGTTGCCATTTTGCACTGAGTGTCACTCTGTTCACTAAGTGCTTTGTGAAATGTTTTCATATCTTCATTGCTATTCTATCAACACTGTTCGAAAAGCTATTTCTCCATTCAATGCTATTTACTCAATAATTGCTTCTTTCTTGATCATTGCTATTTCTCAGTGACATGTTTTCAATCAATTGAGAACTGAGGTATTATTCTTCAATAAATACCAGCCCCTTTCTCTGAGGTGTTTGTTGTCATCATTTTTGAGGCCCCTATTTCCTATCGGATCCATCGTTTTAAAGTATTCTTTAGTAAAATCTCACATGCGTACCACACCCCATATAACACCCTGACTAGCAATTTTCCACTGTAATATAAGCTTTAGGCAGATCCTGCTACAATCTCTCTCTCCCTCTCCCTCCCTCCCCCCCTCTTTCTTTCTGTCTCTCTGTCTTTCTCTTCTCTGTCTGTCTTTCGTCTTTCACCTCTGTCTCTTTCCCCCTTTCTTCCTCCCTCCCTCCCTCCCTCTCTTCTCTCTGTCTATTTCGCTGTCTCTCTGTTTTTCTCTTCTATCTGTATGTCTCTCTGTCTTTTCCGCCTCCCCCCCCATTCTTACAGTTGGCACAATATTCGGTATGGATGGGCTATTTATTGCAACTGTGATAGCTGCAAGTGATTGAAGAGTCTCTGAAAGTGATGAGCTGCCCTAATTTGACAGCTTGTTGTCATTGATCCTACCTGGCCTTGAAACCTGTTGAGAAACAAACACAGTAAGAATGTAATATGCTTAGTATGCTATAAACTGAGAACTAATGGACAAGAATGCTGTCAAATCAAATGCTGTTTAGAGCCTGTTAATCTCCCTTCTGTTGTTCTTGGTTCTTTCTCAGCTGTGAAAAGTTAACAAAATGCCCTCTTGATCCTCTTTCAAGAAACTCTGTTAACTTCCTTCATCTGAAATGTATAAGGGGCTGGAGTTGACTGGGAAGAGAAGACTGGGCTAATCTGCTTTGATTATTGTTTGATTTGCTCACTTGTTTATTTGTGACTCAGTTTGGCAATGTAACTTGTTATATTCGGGTCCCTCTGCACCTTAGGTGCCCTACCTTAAGGAATCCAACACAAAAGTGTGCTATCCAATCTATTTCCTGCGCTAATGTGATGTTTCTTTCAAGAAAATTACTTGGCCTTATCCAATTCCTGCATGCACATTGTTCTATTTTCCTATTTTCTTAGTTCACCAAGATACATTTTAAAATTGGATTCCAAAATCAGAGAAATCAATTTGATTTGCTGCTGCTGAGAAATGCTGTCATTTAAATATTACCATCAGTATGTTTTATGCTGCGGGGTATTCATGTTAAAAAAATATTTTGGAATAGATTGACTAACTTTAATTGTAAACTAAGTTATTTTGAAACTGAATACTTGGCATTATAAGGAAACCAGAAGGCAGAAACTGAAATTGAGGGAAATTGTTGTTACATTAATATAGGCTGTATGTTTTTTTTTTTGTTGTTGTTGTTTTAGGAAAAATTCAGTAGCTTCCTCAGAGTTTTATCAGTTTTTTAAAACTTTTATTTTGCACTTACTGTGAATGAAGGAGTAAAGGCAGAGTTTCCCAAAAAGATAAAGGAACTTTAATAAATTCCTGTCTTAAAGGTGTGGAGTTCGTTGTGTAGTTTGGAAATAAACAATCACCAACCAAAACTTCCAAGAGAAAAACCAATGGTAATTTTATTCTTCAGTTTACAAAGATGGTAGGCCATGCACAAGTAGGTACAGTGGACACACCCTAAATCATCAATACATTTGCCTTATATTCTCTATTGCTGTAACAAATTTACCTTTCACCTTTTTCTCATTCATTGGCTTAGTACTCATGCCGTCACAATCTATCCAAAGCGTCTAAAATGAATACATTATCTCCATCCCTGATTGCATCTCCCACTACTCTAATTCTATAACCCCCGCCCTTATTTACAAATTTCCTTTTATGGTCCTAGTTCCTAGGGGTTGTCTCTAGAGCAGGGGTCTCAAACTCTATTTCATTGAGTGCTGCATCAGGGTTGTGTTTGACCTGGGGGGGGGAAATGGGTGTGGTCAAGTTAGGTGTGGCCAGCTCGACGTCATTCACTGGGAGGCGCGAGTGCTCTGCCAGCGAAAACGGGCTCCCGAGCTCTGTTTTCGGTTGCCACAGCCTCCTGCAACCTCTGCCAGTAAAAATGGAGCTCGGGAGGGATCTGTTTTCACTGGGAGAGGGTTGTAGGAGGCCGTGGCAGCAGGAAACAGAGCTCAGGAACCCGTTTTTGCTGACAGAAGCACTACGGGCCACTCCTTCGCTGCTTCCAGGGTGTCCCCATGGGCCAGATCTAAGTACCCCGCATGCCAGATCCAGCCCCTGGGCTTTGAGTGTCACCCCTGCTTTAGAGTAACTATCATATCAGTCAATTCTGGTTAAGAATTTCTAGCATAGCAGAGCAGAGGCCTCTGATCCTAGCTCCTACACACAAATCTCAAGCTTCAGCCTAGATCGTGAGTTCAGAAATGTACACAATGTATTTTCTTCACAGGCTAGCATGTCTTCCTACAATCTTGTAAAAACAATATGCTCTGTTTCCCACAAAGGTACTCTCATCCAAAAGCAAATGTTTACCTTTCAGACCTAATACTGTACATTAAGGGAAAAAAAACGGACAGATCCTTGTTCATTTGGGCTATGATTCTGGGTTCCATTAGCAAAGTTAGGCCAGAAAATATGGCTCTGTCCCTTGAAAGCTTTCTCCAGTGTGCTGTACCATGTTTATTGGGAAATGCATCGTCTTTTGCCTCTAATACATGATAACTGCATGCCTTTGTCAAAAGGCCTAGAAGTACTTTGCTGTGGCTTTTTCAGTCTTGGTGGAGAATGTTGTAATTTTAGGACTGCAAAAGCTGATTGAAACCCTCTTTTTTAAAAAAAGGAGGTTGTCTCCTTTGTCTGCTTTGGGACCAAAACAAAAAAACCACCTAACAGCAACCAAAGTTCTTTTGTTGCTTGAATGGCAACTATAAGCGATAGTCAAGCTGTTTGCACTCCGATAAGGACTCTTGAAGGAAAATTATATAGACTTCTATAAAGATACGGGGCAGAAGTCAAAAGTTTAATTTTCTTTGCCTTTGGTTTTGTTGCTGTTGTTGCTTGCTTGAGAACACAACACATAGATCTTAAGATTTTCATTCAGTACTTTCTGAGAAAGGATTGATTGGTGCTTCATATTAGCACTGGAGTAAAATGAAATAAATCAGTGATGATAATTAGGAATTGCATTATGCATAAGCTGTGTCAAGAAAGACATAGTGCTTGTAATGACAAAAAAGCAATTGGGAAATAGAAAAGCTAAAATAAAAGCTTTCAATGTTGCATTAAAATTTCTTGACATACTTCATCAGTACTTGGTTTAATTTATGAACAAAAATTCAGATTAATTCCAGTTCATATATACACTGAAATTACTTTCAGTTCATTTAATCATTTATTTGCCAATTAAAGCTGAAATATTAATTGTGTGGACCAAGAAACTTTAGCTTAAATTTACATTATCTCATTAAATATAAATATATAAATTGTCCAAAAGACCCAAAGAATGGTCTGTGTACAATTTTATTTTATTTTGTTAATAAAATATTACTTTATAATTAATTCAAGGCAGCAAACAAACATAGCAATAGCACTCAGACTTACATACCATTTCATATTGCTTTACAGCCCTCTCTAAGCAGTTTACAGAGTCAGCATATTGTCCCCAACAATCTGGGTCCTCATTTTACCGACCTTGAAAGGATGAAAGGCTGAGTCAACCTTGAGCCAGTCAGGATCGAACTCTTGGCTGTGGGCAGAGTTTGCCTGCAGTACTGCATTCTAGCCATTGTGCCACCATGGCTCATAATACACAAACATTATTATCAATCAATCATCTTTTAACAAAATTATATAATATGTAAGCAGTGAAGATACTTTTCCAAATATTTTTCTGAATGTTGAAATTATTCATTGCCTATCATGTCATTATAGATATGGTCATATTAGACTTTAAGCAACAAAACACCTAGAAGCCAACTACCTCAAGGGAAAGAATAACAACAGCCTTTTCAAGAATTATATTTCTCTCCCACCGCCATTTCATTTCCTGTGAAAAATGTCATGCAGAGTATATGAAATTTATCTTCTCTTGAGATGCTTAGGCTTTTGTTTGATTTTCCTTTGACAGTGAACTTTCTTAATTGGTGCACTAGGGACTAACAGGTAGATTAGAATTCCATAGCTCTCAGATTTCATTTTTCTGAGGTTCTGAAATGCATTCTTCAGTATTAAAAAAAATAATAATTGCATATCAGGATACAGTAGTACTTTTTATGAAAATTCAAAGTTCATATTTATAAGATGTTGAAATACTTATTCACAAATTAAAATGACAATGAGATGAAACATATATGAGTATGAACAAAAATATAAGCTTGATGCAGACTAAACACAGATTGATCTGTGTAAGTATCCTTTTCTCTTTTCTGTGCAAACTGAAAGATATTTTCTAAGTTGCTTATCATTTTATATACACACACACAAACACACATACACAAACACACATGCACACACGAATATTAAAAACTTTATTGTCAAAATAGAATATAGAACATAAAACAATTTGAAAAACAGAAATATATGTCTGTTGCATGCATGTTTTTATTATCTTAGATGATGACACCCATTTTTTATATCTAGTAGTTTAGCAATTCTCATTTGTGCATCTAAAATTATAGCTATCATGAGAGACAAACCTAGTTTCTCTCATCCAATAATTTCAACCTCAATTTACAAGTTAGTCAATATTTTCAGTGTCATTTTGTGTAATTGTTTATAAATCTTCTGGATACCATACATTCTATCTGGTGCTTATATGGAACATTATTGTTTCTGTTCTTGGAAAACAGTAATTAATTTTCAGTGTTTGTCAGGAATCATGACTATTTGTCATAAACTGTATATGTAAATCTCATGTAATAAGGGACTTCAGAAGCTACAAGATTCTTGCTTTATAGCTGATTTTGCTTCATAACAAAGACTCTCCGTTAGAATGCAGTATTACAGGCTAATTCTGCCAGTGCTAGCAGTTCGATTCTTGCCAACTCACAGTTGACTCAGCCTTCCATCCTTCGGAGGTCAGTAAAATGACCCAGATTGTTATAAAGCACTGTGAAGTGGTATATAAGTCTAGGTTGGGGGTCGGCAGCCTGTGGCCCCAGAGCTGCATGTGGCTCTCTGGGCCCTCTGCTGCAGCTCTCTGTCACCCTATTGCAGCAGAGGGGTGAAAGAGCATTGCCCTGTCGTGGCAGTGGCGTGGCTGGAATTTTAGTCCAGGAGCAAAGTGTCCCTTGGCTTGTCTTTGCATGGCAACAGCATTCTGCCTTTGTCGCACTATATTTGCTATTGCTGCCAGCAAAGAGAGCTGGGAGAGAATGGTAGGGTCAGATCTTGCAGGGTGGGGACCATCCCCCAAGCCTGGCCTTCCACATCCTTTGTTGGTGGGCCCCAGAGAAAGAAGGGGGCAGCATGGGGAAGCGCTCCCCTCCCCCATCAAGCGCCAAGTACAACAGACCAGTGGGAGAGGGAAATGGCCGCTGGGTTAGAGAGGAAGACAGATTCAGCTCAATTCGCTCTGTCTGCTCTCCTCTCACCGCCTTGCCCAGTTTAGCAAGGATTCAGCAGACACTGCCTTGGTGATGGGGGGGGGGGNCCTTGGTGATGGGGGGGGGGGAGAGTTTCGTCCCCATACTTTGCAGCCAAGCATCTTCGGGGGCGCCCAGGGATATTTTCCGGCCACTTTGGACTAAATTGCAGGATGCATATGTGTATGTGTGTAAGTGTGCTGTTGGTTGGGATTATGCTTCTCTGAAGTGTGTGCGGTGATCTACAGCCTGACAGTCACTCCTTTTGCAATGCAAGGTTTATTTTGTATCTTTCCAGAGATAGAGAGAATGTGGTCGAATTTCCTTACAGTTATTCCCTGAGTGTGAAGTGGGGGTGTTATTCCCTGAGTTATTCCCTCAGTTATTCCCTGAGTTGGGAAGTGGTGGGGAGTGGGAAGGAGGAAGGGAGAGAAAGAGCGAGGGAGAGAAGGAAAAAAAGAGAGACAGAAAAAGAGATGAGGGAGAGAAGGGGATGAGAGGGAGATAGAGAGAGAGGGAGATAGAAAAAGAGAAAGAGATGAGAGAAGGAGAGATGAGAGAGTGGGAGGAAGAGGGAGATGGAAAAAGAGAAAGAGATGAGAGAAGGAGAGAAATGAGAGAGAGGGATGAGAAGGAGATAAAGAAAGAGATGGGAGAAAGAGAAAGATGAGAGGGAGGGAGGGAGAGGGAGATAGAGAAAAAGAGAGATGAGAAAGAGATATGAGAAGGAGGGAGAGAGACAGAGAGAGGGAGATACCTATTTTCTATAGAAAACACGAGCAGCCACAAAACCTGGATAGGCATGGATGATGTGACTGGGTGAGAGTGACATCGAGTTGGCCACGCCCACCCATGTTTTGTGGCTCCCAGTGTTTCCTTTTCTGTGGAAAACCGGCCCAAGTGGTTCTTTTGAGTGTTTAAAGTTGCAGACTCCTGGTCTAGGTGATATTGCGATTGCTATTGCTATTTGGTTTATCTATGAGTCCAAATAGGAAAAGTTCTGGTTTCATCTGAATGTTAATTTTTAAAGCACTGTACATCACCATATTTATTTGTATCCAGTATCTTTTCACTTTTTCACAAATCCATCATGCATGATAAAACCTCCTCATTTTCTGCAACAATTAGAAATCCCTTTATACATCTTAGACAGTTTTTTCATTGTCAAATACCAAAGGTGCATCATTTTTTTAAAAAAAATATTTTTAAATTTGTAAGAAAATGTGAATTTCAAACAGTTTAACCACATTTTCTCCCATGATCCATTTGAGTGTTATAACCAAAATTCTTGACCCATTTTTATCATAAATTATTTAACTTGTTCTACTTTTGTTTCAAAACTCAGCAAAAATTTAGACATTTTTGCAATCACATATTCATTTGTAGATAAGGCACTTTCAAATTCTCTTTCACCATATTTTATTCCTTGTGCTTTTTATCTATACCAAATCCTTTAATTGGGTATATGAGAACCCGTTAAAAACTAAATCACTCTGCATATAATTGTTTTCATGATTTCATCTTAAGCTCTCCATTTTCTTATATTAGCAAATCTTCATATATCAGCCATTCTTTGCCCACTTTATTTTTCTGTAAAATGCCTCTTGAGCTGAGCCCAACAAAGATATTTTTAGACATAGCCTGGGTCTTTAACTATCCCATAATCAAGTCTAATTAGTATATTCTAACTCTTCTATATTGAAGTGTGAAGCCTTTTCTTCAATTTCTCTCCTTACTTGAGCAGCATTTTTTTTACCCATTACATGATAATACACTTGAATGTTGAGATAAACAGTATAAAACTTTGTTCTAAATCTTCAGAATATGTTTTGTGTTTTATCAGTTTTTTTTTTTTTAAACTTTTTGGCGCATTCAAATTAGTTTTCACTCCTGGCANAAATCTTCAGAATATGTTTTGTGTTTTATCAGTTTTTTTTTTTTTAAACTTTTTGGCGCATTCAAATTAGTTTTCACTCCTGGCAAGTGCCTCTACAAGTTTCTGCAATTTTCTTGGCAAGTTTTTAGAAGTAGTTTGCCCTTATTTCAATCCTAGAGCTAAGACAAAGCAACTGGTCCCTTCAGCTGGCTTTGTTGCTTTGGTAGACTAGTCTCCTGGTTTCTAGTCTGAAGATCAACACAGTCCTTATGGCCTCGTTTCTGTGGGGAATAGAGAGAGGTGCAAAGTTGAGTAGTTTCTCAAGAGCAACAACTGTACAGCTATTAGTGCTGCTGCTGCTACTACTACTATCCTACTGTGGTGCAGAAATCTGCTGAATCGTAACTTTTTAAAGTTTTTTTTAAAGTCCTTCATAAGCTAGTGGACTAGTTTACACAGTAACTGAATGTAGGCTCTAACTTTTCAGTAAGCTAGAGATAAACCTATAAGAGCTGGTTATTGTTATGATTATCATTATTATAAGTTTACCGTACCTTTTTAATATATAACTCAAGATGATGAACATACCTAATACTCTGGCTTCCTATTTTCCCTATAATAACAAGCTTATGAAGTGGATGGGGGGTGGGGGAGAGCGAGAGCGAGATAGAGACAAAGACAGAGACATACAAACTGGCCCAAAGTCATTCTTTCACGCCTAAGGTGGAACTAGAACTCAGTCTCCTAGTTTCAAGGCCAGTGCCTTCACCACTATACCAAATTGCAGGATTTCTTACTTGCAGGATTTCACTTCCTACTTCTTGGTCTCTCCTTTTGCGGATTCACATGGTAATTCAGATTCAACATGAAGAAACAGCCAGATTGGCTCTAAGTAAGGTTCTTTAACAGGGTTCCTTGATATTGCTGAATAGGGTATATAACGAATAAGACATTCCTGCCTGTAAGAATGCTTGTACATAAGATATAATTAGCACCATGATGGTGAACCAATGGCATGCATGCCAGAAGTGGCACTCAGAGCCATTTCTGCTAGCATGCGAGCAGTCGCCCGGAATGAATCCACCGTGCATGCATGTGCGCCTCCCGCCAGCCAGCTGATTGTTGGGTACCTGCTGTGTGTCTGTTGGGAGGCCCACATGCATACAGAGGGGGATGGGGCGTGCAGAGGCACGCAGTACGCATGGGGGGGTCACACATGCATGTGCAGGGGGCGCAGGGGTGTCACACATGCATTGCATTATGGGTGCAGGCGTACATATGCGCATGTTCATGCGCACACCCACACACTCTTTTGGCACACAATGACAAAATGGTTAGCCATCACTGACTTAGCACATGTAACCCTTTAAAAAGAAGTGGGGGCTTGGGCGACAGTGAAGGCGATCTGTTCTCTCAGGAAAATATCCTTGTGTTCCTTTTTTTTTTAAAAAAAATATCTTGGTAGTAAATTGATTGACAAAAAGCTGCTTGTAATCAAGATTAGTCAATTTCACATTCGATTAGTATTGTATAGAAGAAGAGGAAGTTACAACAATTATGTATTTAGAATAAGAATGAATTTGGTTTCCCTGATTCAATGAAGTTTCCACTAGTTATCAATCTACCAGTAGGAGATAGGAGTTGTTTTCCACATGATACAGTTTCTATTGTTTTTTCCAATAATCATAATTAGAACATAGCTAAATGACCTGTTGAAACCACTTGTTGAGATTTATGATTGATTAAGTCATTTCAAACTGGATCTCACAGCTTACGCCTCTGTTACTATTGATTTTGCTGCACAGAAATGATGGAAAATGCAACATAGGGGATTGTCCAAATACTCAATAGTGTTTTTCTGTGACACAGTATTGAAAATGATTTAGTTAGTAATTAATAATTATATGCAATCACTGTTCTAAATGTAAAGATGTTTTCCCCCATTTTTCTGTATAACTAAGTTCTGACTGTTTATTTCTTAGCTGTTTGCAAGCTTTAGCAAGAAAGGAAATAAGTAAATAATTTGTGTGGTGTTTATGCATAATGCAAAAAGCACAAATAATTTATCTGTCATTCAAAAGGATACCTTGCCTAGTGAGTGTTGGGCAAAGATGCTTGTGTTACACTATAAAATGAGCATATTTCAGCAAAAGTAATTTAAATATAATTTGAAACCCAGAAGTTTTATTGAAAGCAGCTTAGTTCAGAACTCTAAAAGCAGGATTCTTGTTCATATGGAGTACTACTGCCTATGTTTGTAAAAAGAAAAAAGGGTCTGGCAAGTATGCACCCAAATATACATACATGTGGTACAGAGTATAGCATATTGCCTCCTGCATTCTGTGCCAAGGCCTGGTACAGGATTTAAGCCTGTCAATAGCTTTTGTGGTGACAGAAATCTGAAGAGAAAGTATGTCTGCAGTTGACCAGATTGGAGATTAACATAGTTGAATAAATGCCTATTTTTATACATTTCTGCAGATACAGCTCAATATAAAAATGAATACTCATTTTCTTTACTCTGAGATTAATTGATTATGGAGGGATAGCTGCTAGATAAGAAGACATTTGCAATTCTTAAATCAGACGTTGTTAAATAGGCATTTTACTCCAAGAAAATAAAAGAATGTTTTGGGTCGTAGAATTTTGTCTGTGAACAGAAGTTACTTTCAGTCACAGAGCACAAATATATGATGGAAGCAAGCATATGACGTGTATTAAATATGGCTAAAGTCTGGGTGGATAAGAGCATGGGCTTTTTTTTTTAAAGTAAAAACAATAACAACAAGAACAGCCCCAAAAATCCTACATGGCTGGAGCTCAGCTATGTTAATAAGAAAATATGGGAAAAAATGAGATAAGGATAACTAGGCCTAAAAGTCCACTATAAGGAAGAGCTGTATGTTAGAAATCCATAATTATTCCCAGGGAAAAAAAAGAAAAGAAAATGAAAGAGGAGAGAATGCAACTTGTTTTGTAACTTGAGGATGGTGATTTTACGAACTTGATTATTTATGACATGTACTTTTCAGATGAAATAATTCCATCCATTTCCAGGGTTCAGAATTTGCTGTAGAGTCAGCAATTACATAACATGCCTCTCCTAAAACTGTTTGTATTCTGCTAAAATTAATTATTATTTTTGGTCTTTTATATTGATTTGATAGATGTGGTTTAAAAAGTAGCAGAATAAATACATAAAGCGTGCACACATTTTTTTCTAGACTTTGGTAAGTGTGTACAAGACACGCTCACCAAAGAACTCTGAAAAATGAATCCATTGTTTTTGTTTTGTGTACACACACACACACACACACACACACACACACCATTCAGAGGCAGAGGCAGTTTGATGCAGTACTTAAGCCACTGAATTCTAGTCCCACTTTAGGCAGAAAGCCAGCTAGGTGATCTTGAGCCAGTCACTTTCAGCCACAAAAAGCAAGCAATGGCAAATCACTTTCAAAATCTTGCCAAGAAAACTGCAGGAAACTGTCTCTAGGCAATCGCCAAGAATCAGTTATCACTCAAAGGCACATCTACATAAGAGGCAGATTCAACAAAACAGTGCTTTATTTTGCTGTGGATCCATGAGCTTGTCAATGACTTCTTATATAATGGGCATTACTCGGTTGCTTTGAAGAAGACGGGAGTGTGCTACTTGCTGAAAAGCCTGTCTTTCAGTCCCGTGACCCTGGATAATCATTCACCAGCATCAAGCTTCCTTTTTGGGGGGAAAGTTGCTGTTGGTATCATGATGGCAGATCAGCTATACAACCCCTGTGAGGAAGTGAGCTATCATAATCCTTTTCAATCTAGGTTCAAGACTGGGTATATGACTGAGATGGCACCAGCTATTCTCATGGATGACCTGGGTGCACCTCATCTGGTCCTTTTAGAGGTCTAAATAGCCCTTTGTGCTATCAGCCATGATGTCTTATGAAACTGCCAATACTGTGTAAGTTGAAGATTAACGAAAATATTTTACAGTACTTCTTTTTATGTAGATGATTTTAGCCTGCGGGGAGGGAAGGCCCTCTGTTTATGAGATACAGTAGCAGTTGACCCTTATTTTTTCACATCTGTATCAAACTGCTGGGGAGGAACTGTGCACCATTCTCCTGGATTGTGAGGGAGATGCTGCTGTTGTTCTATTCCAGTGATGTGGAAGATAAAAGGTTCTTTATGGGAGTTCAGTTTCAGACTGAACTCATGCAACATGGACTTCATATATCAGTGCTCTGTTTTAGTGCCAGTGGTTTCTCTGGACAGACAAAAACTATCCAAATCAAGAACATATTATTATTTTTGTATGTTCTTATGGACAAAAAGCTCCTGCCTGAACAACAGGTGGAGAACCTGATTGAGGAGGACTTTTTCCCAGCTTTTAGCTAGTGCACTAATTATATCCTTTTCTGGTTCAGAAGGATCCCACAACAATAACTCCTGCCCTCACACAGACTATGGCTATGTCTTTAAAATCTTTCAAGATTACTTGGAAATTGCAAGTAGTTGCTGGCTTAATTGGCTTCTGACAATGGGAGCATGTTAGAAATCTACTGAAGGCTTTTGGCTAGTTATGAATTCCTTTTGGAGTATAATTTAAAATGCTGATGTTAACCTTTAAAGTCCTCCATGTTTGGCACCTGGGTACCTTTAGGACCATCTACTCTGAATATATTTGGATGGGTCCTTTATATCATATATGGAGATGTTCCTTGTTGTCCTACATTTATAGGATGTCAGGGAAGCCAAAGCTAAAGAATGGGCTTCTCACTGAGATCAGGTTGTCTCTTCTGTACCTTCTTGGAATAACTTATTCAAAGAACTTTTCAGTAACATGTTGTTTTCCTTTGAAAGTCTTTTAAAAGATCTAGAAACTCAAAAGCTATACAACCTCAAATTGGTAGGCTAAACGATGCCAAAGGTTGAATAGTAACAAATTCAAAAGAAATAAAAGGAAGATGGAAGTATACTGAACAATTATACAGTAGAGATATCAACTTTCAATGTACTTGGAATTTTTTTTTATTTACAAGAACATATAGAAATAGAAGATTGAGTTAGATCAGCACTTGGTCACTACCGAGGTAATAAAATTTCTGATGAAATATACATTGAAATATACAAGCAGCAGAAGATCAAAGTTCTAACCAAAGTTCTAACCAAGATATACCAGGAAATCTGGAGAACAACACCATGGCCAACCATTCCAACACCAAAACAAGGAGACTTAACAGAGTATGCAAACTATTGTACAATATCCTTAATTTCAGATGATAGTAAAATAACATGTCAGATAATCCAATACAAAAGAGATGAGGGAACACAAGATGTTATTGCTGATGCAGGCTAGATATTTGAGAAAGTCAAAGAATAGCAAAAAGAAATCAATATGTACTTCATTGATTATAGAAAAGTCTTTGATTTTGTTGATCACATAAGCTACAGAAAGTGCTCAGAAAAATGGGAATTTCAGAACATCTCATTGTCCTCATGAGAAACTTTTATGCAGCCCAAAAATATAGATAGGACATGGTGAAAAAAGACTGATTCCAGCTTGGCAAAGGAATATGGAACCTATATTAAGGGAAACTAAATTGGAAGAAGATGAGTGTGGTTTTAAAATGGAAGGAGGAAACATCAATAACCTGTGCTGGTGCTACTACCTTGATAATGAAAAATACAAAGGGACTGCAAGCCCTAGTATTAAAAGTCAAAGAGCAGAGTAGAAAAAAAAATGAAATAAAAAGAATGCCAAACTGATGACGACAGGTAGAAAAAACAACCAGCCTTAGAACTGATAGTAAAATTATTGAAGTGGTGGATAGTTTCTGCTTTTTATGACCAACCATCAACAGTAAAAGAACAAGCAGTTAGGAAATATGTTGCAGATGAATGCTCAATAGAGCAGCCATAAAGGACTTGGAAAAGATCTTCAAATGCCACATTATGTCTGCACGTACAATATAGCAAAGATCAGAATCATGCAAGCCATGATATTTCCTGTGACAATCTCTGGAAGTGAAAATTGGACTCTATAAAAGCAGGATGTGAAGCTTTTGATGCCTTTGAACATTGATGTTGAGGAAGACTCCTGAGAATACCATGGACATCCAAAAGACAAACCAATGGATCATTGAACAAATCAGCCCAAAATTTTAATTTAAGGTACAAAAGACCAGAATAAAATTATCCTATGTTAAGACATAAAATGTGAAGGCCCAGCTCTCTGGAAAAGGCTCTAATGCTGAGAAAGTTGAAGGGAAGAGGACAATCACCAGTGAGTTGAATGGACTGTTGGGAGACTTGGAAAAAAAAAAGGTTAGAAATGGATCATCATGGAGAAAATCTATGCAGTCACGAGTAATCGAAAACAACTTGATGGCACATAATCGATCAGTTCTTTTAATTGTTTACATTATAGCATATTGTGCCTGCTATGAACTGCAAAGCCGAAAGCCCATGTCACACTGCCCAACGGATGCAAAAAGGACACAGCGGACGAGCAAAATGTTCCATCCGTTGTTATCCCCGCTTCTCTCAAAAAGGGGCAAAAATTTGCATAACAGAAGCAGATAACAACAGACGCGGGGAGGCGACGCAGGGAGGGATGAAAAGCGGATGGTGCGGAACGGAAGGCCCACGGATGGAAATGGCATGGGAGTGGATGTGAATTCGCTAGGCTTCCGGCGGGACCTGCAGCCAAAGCAGAACGCAAGAAACGGATACAGTGGAATGCAGACGCGGACGCCGAACGGATGAAGCGTATGCACAGCGGAAGCCTAGCGCGATGCACAGCGGCAACGAAGGTATTTGCCAGGCTTGTTAATTGCTAATGGGGGGGATGTATTGGCGTAAGCCACGGCGATATAAAGGGAACACGCTCACACGTGGCCGAGGCATTTCCGAGGAAAGACCTGCTGCTGGAACTTCGGTTCCTTGCCTGCCTCTGCCTGCATGCCTGTTCCTGCCAGCCTTGCTGGCCAGCCTGCCTTCCAGCCAGCCTTGATGCCGCGCGCCTGCCTCCGCCTTCCTGCCAGTTTCCTCCAGCTATCCTTGCCAGGCTTCCTGACAGCTTCGTGCCTGCCTGCCAGCCTGTCGTGCTTTGGGCTTCTGCCCAGCCTTGGTGCCAGCCTTCCTGCCACGCACTTAGGGTAACCTGCAGCCCGGTGTCCTGCCAGCCAGCAAACCCCCAACCATGGGGAGGAAGCGAAAGACCTCTAGCATGCCCCATCCCTGGCAGAGCGACAGGGCCAACCTCCCGCCCCCTGCCCCTGACCTCTGCTTCTCTTGGGCTTCCTGTGAAGCTGCTGGCGGTGGTGGTTCGCTGTGTGTCTGGGGTTCTGCTGCGTCGCTTACTCATGTTGAAGCCTGCCTTCACTGGCTCCTGCTGTCTGGTACCTGCTGTGCGTCCTGGGACTTGCTGGTCGTGCTCATGCTCCTGGTCTTGCTCATCCTGCTCGTGCTCCTGGACTTTGTGGCGCTTGCTATTGCTTACTCTTGCTGCTGCTGATCCTGGTCCTGCTGCTGCTCTGGCTCTGCCCGCTGGAGCTGCTGCCTCTGACGATCCGCTGTATGCTTGTGTGAATGGATGCATGCTGATTTATGATCCTGCCTGGTGAGGATTAGATGATGATGTGACATCCTGCTTGGTGCATGCTGCTGTCTGCTGGTGTGGAGGAGCAGCCCCTTACCCACCTGGGAGCCCCTACTGATTGAGGGGCCATTGGTCCTGCCAAAGGAGGAAGACGGCGTATGCGGGACGTGGAGAAGGAGCAATACTACTGAGTAGCGCTTACGAGGATGATAAGGTGCTGAGTGGGCTGAGAGAAAGACTATCTGTGGCGGGAAGGGACATCAGGCTGTACAGGGACACGCAAGCGGAATAGCAGGCTGCTTTGGAGAGAGAGGCGGAGAGTATCGGGTTTCACACTTCGGAAGGTTGCTCCTCGGCTGGTGAGAAGCACATGCACACCTGGTACGGGAAGCATATGCACCTGAAAGAAAATCTGGCCCAGGCACTAAGTGAAGTGACATGCAGACAGAGACCTACGTCATGCCAGGTTGCAGCTTCCTTGAGGGCTGAGATCCTGCCACCCAAGGAGCACAGCAGTCCCTCTCACTACCCTCTCTCGTGTCCACAGCCTGCTGAGAGCCGAAGTCCCTGTTCCGGCCGAAGAGTCAGTCCCTTCTCCAGGCAGGTTCTGTGGAGCGTGCCACGGGCGTAGACCCCGCGGACAGAGGTGTAGGGTAGACCATGGTGGAGTGCGTGGGGACTTCCCTGTGCTCGTGGAGATATATGGAGAACATTGCCGTCCACCAACATCGTAGCCGCATCCACCAACCCCAGCTCCGCTCCACAAGATAAGGCAGGAGCCCGGACTGACAGGAAGGGGCAGAGACCACACTGTCCTGCTGGGTAGATCAGGGACACACATCTGGCACAGCAATAGAATCTCCTTTTTCTCAG
This sequence comes from Laticauda laticaudata, assembly GCA_004320025.1. Taxonomy (NCBI): domain Eukaryota; kingdom Metazoa; phylum Chordata; class Lepidosauria; order Squamata; family Elapidae; genus Laticauda; species Laticauda laticaudata. The sequence continues at coordinate 3,729 of BHFT01049227.1, read as the reverse complement.
CTGTTCACACCGATCCTCCTCCTCAACCGCAAGCCCTTCCTCACTTATGTCAACCAACCCAGAGACATGGCGCATCCACGAGTTACCGAGGTGCGTGAAGGACCGGATCAATGTGAGCATGCCTTCACAACCCTCCAAGACCAGAGGAACCTGCTCCCACCCATTCAGGTCCTGCTCCTCCTTCACTCCAGGTGATTCCCTCCCTGTTCCAAGGCTTCCGCCACAGGCCTTCACTATTGGCTACGGCTAACCAGAGGTCCGTAAGCAGCACAGCAAGGCATGCCCTATCCCACTCCAGGCACAGAGTCATCGGGTGACAACCGTTGTACCGGTCCCACTTATTGCCACGATTGCCACCCACGACGATGCCACGACGACTACTCGATGCGCACCCAGCCAATGATGCCAACCCACACCTTCCGTCACCCAGCTGCACAGAGCAGACAGCCCCCACTACACCTGCTCCTTCCCCCACCCCACGCCCATGGATGGTAGGAAGGACCTTCAGCATCACGGGGCTGGAGCCAGCTGCTCCAACACATTCTTTCAAACACCGTCCCCTGATTGTCCGCTCGGCGGCCAGGCCCTCCAAGCACCAACCCAGCCACACAGCACCTGACCTTCACCCCTGAGACTGGGCACACTTCGAGTATTGTGACATATAAGAAGTGCTAGAGACCAGGTAGCTGGCTACCTGTGCAGCTTTATTTTGCGACACTAGACTTGGGTCATTTTTTGTTTTTACAGCTTGTTGTTCAATAAAGTTTTATCTTTGATTTACACACTTGCTTCATTTCTTTTTTTTTATAAAGTCTTGTATTAACTTTTAGAAGATGGTTTAAGTCCTTAAAATGCTTGTGGGAATGGGTTTAAGATAAGTGTGGGATGGGTTAAGATAGCTGTGGGAATAGATAAGCCTCCAGTGCATAGCATAGTGGAACTTAATGGTCCACCCTCCCAGGGGCCACACCTAATGGCCCTTTTATTATCCAATTAATAAATGTAAATCAATCATCCACACAATGTGACACAAACACAACTCTTTATTAAATGCCCTGTTCATTGTAGGCCTACCCAACATACATGGCCCAATCTCAATCCGGTGTGATGAGACAGGCTGAAGGAAGCATCCATTTAAGCATCTACCATCCTGTCTTGGCCACTCCCAACTGCTCCAGCTGGGGAGTTGCACACAGTGTTTTCAGAAGGTTGCGCTGCTTTTCTTCCCTTCACGTGAGCTCTGTTTGGGGCCTTGCACATCTGAGTGTCTATCAGGTTTCCGCCCCTTGCCGTCCATTCCCCAGGCTCCATGTCCCATTGGACTTTTTGACGGTCTACAAAGCGTGTTCTCAAGACTGGGTAGCAGGTCGCATGAGAATTGTCAGGATGCCGGCAAGCCTTCATGATCCTCCTCACGGTCTCTGGGCGATGCTGCATGGTGTGAGAAGTACCTGGGAACCTGTTGGCCAGCGATGCCAAAAAGGCGTTCTCCACCACCCGCCTTGCCCTGGACAGCCTGTAGTTGAAGATCCTCTCCTTCAACAGGTGAGGAGTCCTGGAGGGAAGCCCATGATGAGTTGCGTTCCAGCCCCTCCTTGAGATACTGGCATTGTATACCTGGGCATCTGAAGATGCCCGTAGCCTGAAGCATCGATGTACATGAACTTGTAGTCAGCATCGACCATTTGGCGAAGAGGACGATGCTGAAGAAGGCCCTTGTATTGAAATAAGTGGCCCTGAGTTGGCTTGGAGCTTTGCAGGCCACGTGGCTTGTGCCATCTATGGCTCCCAATCGGTGTGGGGGAAAGTTCACCTCTGATACCACTACTCTGCCAACTTTCTTCCAATCCTTCTTCAAGTGCAGGGGCACTGAGGACTCCTCCTTTGTATTCTTCGATGATGGCCTGCACCACTTCTCTGAACCACAATGCTGATTGGTGTTGTGTGGCCCCGTCCACCGTACTGCATGCTTGTAAGGTGGTCTGAGGCAGTGGTGCAGAGTGAGTGCACCTTTGAGCCAGGTTCCAGGCTGGGCCCGGAAGTTGGTGTTCTGGCATTGTCAATCCTGGGTGTCACCGCTGCCAACTTCATCAAACATGGCTGGGAGCATCCTCTGAAGTTCTGGAACGCACGAGTGTTCTTCGTTCTGAGCTCCACCAATCAGCTTGTTGTACAGTTCCCCGTATCTGCTTTCTGGCGATCCATCTTCGATCCGACGCTTTCTTGCGCCTCTTTTTCTTCCGTAGTAGAGTTCACAGAGCCTCGTAGATGGCTTCGTACTGTTGCAGAAGGAATGGCGGCTGCCAAAAGGACTGTGTTACTATCACAGTGGACAGTGACTGATGCTGTGGAAGAGGAAGAGTCAGATGAAAGGCCTGCAGAGGTCCTGCAAAGCTTGGCCTGCTGTTTCTGAAAGTGAGATGCAGGTGATTGCTCCCCCTTTTTATAGGCAGTGATATGGGTGTCCCTTTGTATCCTCTAGGCATCCTCTAGGCAATCCTGTAGAACATCCTTAACTATCCGAGATAGGTCCCTCTGCAAACGTTTTTTTCGCGTTTTAAACGCTTTTTGTTTCCGTGCTGCATCCGCTAGGCATCCATTCCGCGTCCGTTCCGTTCTCCCTGCGTCCAAGCCGGATGCAGTTGCACGATGCGTAGGCGGAAATGCCTAGCGGATATGCGGATGCCAATAAGGATGCCTAGCGGTGCCTAAGCCGATGCGTAGCGGATGCCAAGAACCGGACGAACTGGATACATTTTCCGCCAAAAGTTTTGGCAGCCCAAAACTTTTGGAGCGGATGAAACGTCAATAAACGGATGCTGGACAGATAGAGAGAAAGCAAAACGGAGGCCAGTGAGTACATCGTTTCCAACGCATTGCACGCTGTTTTGTTCCGTTTTACATCCTCTTCTTTGCAATCCGTTGGTTTCGTGTGACATGGTTAAGGTTTTTAGCCACAGTTTTTAACGAATAACTTAGAAAAGTATGACTTATGTTTTTTTAATTTCTGGACATTACATTTAATTAACACATGTAGCTAGATGGAGAATTTGAAGTGCCAGAAAAAGCCTGTTTTTTAAGGTGGGGGGGGAAAAGGGTGGACATGAATAGGATATAAATAATACCTAGTGTAATCATCCAGTTTGAACTATCGACCTTTACCATAATGTTCAACAAAAGAATATAAAAACCTACTCAGGAAAGGAAAATACTAGCAATCCCCAAACTAATGGAATAAAACTGCTTCGAAGAATTTATTTTTTTGTGCTTCATCAAAACATATTACTGATAATTTCGGCAGATGATGTCATTAATTAGGTCCTTAAAAAAAAGCCTGGAACTAGTTCCCCAATTACATAATTTTAATACTGCCCTAGTTCTACAACAAAATTCTAGTCATTTAGCTCAGAACTATATTGTAAAATGTTATCCAGCTTGCAGTTTGATTTTCTCAGGGATAGAGACTTCCCAAGAGTGCATTAAATATAAATACGATATTTCCTCTTCCTCAGCTCAAGCTTTCATTCCTTTACATAAAAATTAATCCTAGTTGAAGTTTTTGAGAATGCTGAAGTAATATTAGTATGTTCTTCGTCTTTTCTGTTTGCTAGCCATTTGCAAGCTTGCAGAATTTTATTTTCATTTTAAGATTGGCGCTTGTGGCTGCAGGAGAAAAGCAAAGCAAAGAAGTTGACAATTTTGTTTTACGGGTTCATTTCCAGAGAACAG
>BHFT01049225.1:0-20314 GCA_004320025.1 Laticauda laticaudata | reverse complement strand
AAAAAAAAGAAAGAGAGAGAGAGAGAGAGGGAGAGAGAGAGAGAGAGAGAGAGGAAAAGGTGTGAAGCATTGGAAGATTAGAATTATGTTTATGTTATTATATATTTTTAATTCTCTTTATTTTTCTATCTAATTATGTCAACTCAATGTGGCAAACATACCTAATATTCCTTCCTCCTCCTATTTTCTCCACAACAACTCTGTGAAGGGAATTGGGATAAGAGAGTAATTGACCAATGTCACTCAGCCAGCTTTTGAGTTTCCTGCTTCCTGGGCAAAATCCTGAATCACTATACCAAATAGGCTTTCCGATTATGTTTGTTTGCTTATGCATTTATTTTATGTAACCATTCTAAACACTTAACAAATTGTACCAGAATATTTAAATGTACTTTTGTATTAGTGTTCAAAATAATTAACATTCTATTGGTGGTATGGGAAATTTATAAGCTGACAAAAATTTTGTGAAACTAGGAAAGGATTCCCATGGAGGAATTAGAAGGCATACCATAAGCCATACCTCCATCTGATTTCTGGAAAACCATAATATAGGTTTGTGTTTTGTAAGAGGATTGCAAAGCAATTCTCACTGTGATCACCTGTAAAATCAAAATCATTTAACTTATAAAAATGAATAATAATATACAAAATTTAAATATGTTTAAGTATTTCAAAATTCATACATATAATTATGCAGGTTTTCATATATTTCAACTCAGAGGGTTAAATTTCAATAACAGCAACAAGGAACAAAAAAGGAAAGGGCAGTGTATTGCAGTGTTTATTGTGTGGCTAAAGGAGTGGTGTAAAAGGGAAGGCTTTGGCTTTATTAGTCATGATGTCTGCAGCTGGTCCAATGAAAANCATGATGTCTGCAGCTGGTCCAATGAAAAACTGTACAAAAGAAATGGTTTGCATCCATCAAAGAAAGGGACTGAGTTACTTGGCATTAAATTCACAGATTTCCTAGATAAACATTTAAACTGAACAGCGGGACAGAGAATGAATGGATTCGGAACATTTCTGTCCACAGCAACCTAAATAACCTAAATAAATAAAATAAATTTCAATAATAATTGCTTCAATAACAGCAATAACAGAAAATTAAAAAAATTTCTTTTTAAAAAAAATTATAATAATAACAAGGGTCATGGACTTCTTTTTGATGAAAGGATGATTATAAGACCTGCACAGGTTTCCTATAGCACAGCCTTAATAAAGCCCCATCTGACTGAGCAGTATTTGACATATTTGCATTAACACTTATTATGATTCTTGTCCCTTGTTCCTTTTTTATTGAAAAACAAAGTGAGTCTTAACATAAAAAAGAATTCTTAACACACATAAGTCATCATACACACACACACACACACACACACACACACACAGCATGAAAAACAGGATGTATAAAATAAAATTTAAAAAATTATTATGTCCCTAATCTAAGAAACTAATTCTAGCAGTATGTGTGTATGTGGCTCCTGCCACTAAATTATTTTTTCACTGACCTAGCACATGAATTGGCACACTGATTTCCAATATAAAGAAAGGCAGATTATTACAAGTAATGATCCATTAATATTGGATAGCTTAGTGCTAGTAAAATTGCTTAGTGCTAGTAAAACGAGAAATAGAGTGAAAAAAGGTATGAAGAATGAATTGTTTATAATTATTTGCTCCAGAAAATATGGAAGTTAAAATATAATTCTTTTCATGTGTAATACCATTATTGTTTTAAAGAATATATATGAAAATACTGTATATTAAATACCTTTGATTTCTCTAGGCAACATTCAAAAATATAGCTGTCGAAGAGAACCAAATAAATAGTGCTTTGGTACACAGGTAGTCCTCAGCTTATAATTGAAATCAGAATTTTTGTCACTAATTGATATGACTGTCAAGAGAGAATGTGCAAGAAACATTGGCCAGGAAGGGAATTCCAAAGGTTAGTTGCTAAATGGTGAGAAGTTGAGGATTCTCTGTAGTGGTTAAGGTACTGTCTCAGAAACCAGATTTTGGGTAGTCACTCTCTCTTAATCTAACCCACTACAGACACACATACACACACACAGTGTGTGTCTGTGTGTGTGTCTGTGTGTGTATGAAAAAAAAAAGATAGATGGATAGATGATAGATATTCTGAATAGCAAGCTCAAGTGCCATGATGGCGAACCAAGTGGTTTAAACCTGGAATAAACCAGACATGAACCAAAGTTATCTCTCACAAGATACAGGTATAAGAATAAATATAGTTTTGAATACATGAGATAGATACTTATGAGAAAAATAAAACAATAGGACAGGGACGGTAGGCATGATTGGTGTGCTTATGCACGCCTCCTACAGGCCTCTTAGGAAGGGGTGAGGTACACAGTCTAAGGTTAAAGTTTTTTGGGTTTGGGGAAGAAACCACAGAGTCAGATAGAGTATTCCAAACATTGACCACTCTGTTGCTGAAGTTGTATTTCCTTCCTGCAATCAAGTTTGGTGTGCGTTAACCTTGGGTTTTTTATCTTATTCTGTCTCTTGTGTTGTTTATGATTGAAGCTGAAGTAGGACATTGCAATGTAATGAGTTTATATAGTATATTTAGATCGGACCAGAGAGTCATAGTTCTAGGTTTTCTTGGTCTAGAGTTTCAAGTCTGGTGGCATAAGATATTCTGCCAATAGTAGAAGAGCAGAGAACTTGATTTCTTCTGAATAGTTTCTGGACTTTTTTCATTGTGTTCGTATCAGATTCCATGAGGATGGGTTCCAGACTGATAAGCTGTGTAAATTTGGACTATTGTTCTAGCAAATATTTTGTATGCTCTAGTTAGTTAGTAATGTGATATTACCAGAGAGAAAAAGCTATTGTAGGATTAGATGAACAACTCTTAATGCCTTTTTTGGCTATTTGTAGTTCAAGGTGGGCTCTAGCACTTAGATCATTTTGAGATGAGTATTCCAAGGTCCTTGACATAAAGTTTGGATCCTCCAGTGAAAGTCTTGACTATGTAGCTTTTATTTTTATTTTCTGCGGGTTTTATTTTTCTGCCAATATGTAAGACGGAGCATTTTTTTTGTTGAGATTTAAGTTGCCATGTGAACTTGACCATTCTGATACATAATTCAAGTCTTTTTGCGAGGGTAGTAGGATTGTCTGTGGTGCTTGAATAGCTTTACATCATCAGCGTAAGAGAATGCAGTTGCTCTTAATATAATTCACAGAGGACATTTATGTCGATTTATGCAAGAGAATTTTGTCCCTAGAATACTGCCTTGGGGGACACCAGAATTGACAGGTAACAGAATTTGAAAGGACACTCCAATGTTGACCATTTGTGGTCTGACAGGAATGCTCTATCCAGTTATTATGTAGGTGTCCAGAGAGATACCATTAAGATTTTAGTTTGCTTGTTGTACCCACTGAATAAAAGGCTTTACAGAAGTCTATGTTAGACTGCGTCTGTTGCGTTTGCCCTGATCGAGTTGTGTTGTCCATATGTTTTTGAAGTGTAAAGAGTTTCAGATTACAGGATAGTTTTTTTCTGAAACCAAATTGTTTATAAGAGAATAGGGGTTGTTTGTCTTCTAATGGAGGATAATGGATTGGTTAATAATTGATTCCATGACTTTACAGGTAAGTGCAGCATAAGGAAATTGATCTGTAATTTTCAGACTAGGCTGGGTTTGTCCTTTTGTGAAGATGGGGATGACCCAGGCTTGTGACCATAGTTTCTGGCAAGGAGGCTGGTCCTGAAAAGATTTGTCAAAGATAATGCTTAGAGGTTCGGCTTATGGCAGTGGAAGCCTTTTTAAGAAGTTAGGCACATATTCATCCATTCCAATGATAGATGAAGGGTTTTAGTTTGTGCAGTGATTTTTCAACAATGTCTTCTGGAAAATATATGTCCAGATCATTTGTAGTTGTCTGTGGTTCGACTAGGAAATACTGGGCATGATCCATTGCTGTTTACAAATATTGAGCCAAAGAGGTTTGCTTTGATGGTGTCATCGTTGCAGTCTTTACCATTTACCATCTTTACCAGCAGGTCCTTTCAGGGATGGGATGGACCTTGAGTCTTTTAGTTTGTTGTTTACAAAATTGTAGAAAGCACAGGTGGAATTTTTGTGTAGAAGGTTTTCCTCTTGTTTAATGTGATATTTAGTGCATTGAGTTTTTATCTGGTGGCATAGATATTTGTATCAGCTTTAGAAGTTGGCAACGTGACCAGATTTGGTTGTTGTTGTTGTTTTTTTGCCAAAGTGATCTCTTTTTGGATTGAAGCTTCTTTATTGTTATGGGTAATCTGTTTTTTCTGATTTTGGAAATTGTGATTGGTACATATAGTTTGATGGCTCTTTTTATTTCCAGTAAGAATATGTTGTAATGGTCTGAACAGTATTGCATCCAGTGAATAGAAATTGCCAAACAAGGGAAGAGAGATTATTGATTATAAGATCATAGCTGCCTTTTTTGAAGTTATAATTGGAGATTTTGTCATTGTGATGATTTTTGTGTGGACGTATGTTGAAACAAAATTCAATCATGTTGTGGTCACTGTTGGAAAAGGGTTTTTTAATTTGTATTTCGTAAATTGAATTCAAACTGTAGCAGAAGATGAGATTGAGGCAGTTGTTAACCTAGTATTGTTGGTTACTAGTTGTTCCAGTCTCAGATTTGTTACAGCATTGTAGAAGGTTGCATATATGGGTTCAGTTGTACATTTGTACATGTTAACTGTACATACAGTTAATATGAGGTAGATTGAAGTCACCAAGAACGATAAAAGCGTGTGGGCAGAATGCTGCCCATGTTAGTAGTGTATTTAGCCTGTTTACTAATTCGATGTCATAATCAGGGGCTCTGTAACATAGTAGGAACCGAAATGTGAAAAGTTAAAGTCACCATGAGGGATCAAGAAGATCAACAATCTTTCTTTCATGAATTGGAGATACTGGGTTACATGATAACAATTGAAATAGCTCATGGAAATAAATACAGTGGTACATCAAAATTCATCGTTAATTCCTTCTGGGAGGCATAATGAATACTAAAAATGATGAGTTTTGAGCAAATCACATGACTTACCTTTATTCCAGCTGGAAGGAATAATGAGTCATGAGGCAGCTGACACCATCAAGCACCCTGCACATTGAATCCTGGGATTAAGAGAAGCACTGGGACAAAATTTTCACTTCAAAATGCATTGAGTATTAAATTTGATGAGTTTTGAAGCAGCTGAGTACTGAGGTATGACACTACTGCTCAGGCCCCAGACATTGTTGTATTATTTCAAATAAAGAGACAAATGGACAAAACTCAATTTCTCTATAGTTTGTTCAAAATAAAATAAATAGTTTGCATTTGTCTGGAAAAATTATTTGGTATTAATTGATTGCAAGAAAGTAAGTTAGGTTATGAGAAATAGGAAAAAAAATGATCAGTAGAAAAGACCTAATCATTCATAATTCTATATTCAGGCAATTAATGATTTAAGCAAGATATGCATTGCAATGATGGAAACTTTAAGGAAACACATTTCAATCTAATTGTCATTATTTAAATTAGTAATGAGAAAATGTAAATACTTCTGAGTTTATCCCCTTTTTTCAGAATAAATTCGAAACATTAAGTTTGAATTTTCTACCTTTGCAACTATAGAAATCATCAGAGATTAGATGTACAGAGATATAGCATTTCTAAATTTTTATAATCATTGCCCACAAAATTCTAGTTCCATTCACAATAAAAATCAAACATTAAATTTTTTTATTTTATTAATTTACATTTCAAGTTAATCTTCTATACCTTGAAATTTCTACAATATAATCTTGCAGAAAGTTTCCCATGCAATACAAATGAAATTAAAAGCAGAATACAGTTGCGTAGAATTACAATTGTTTCAGTGAAGCTTGTGACAAGTCAATTTAGAAGAGATTGTGCCCTTAAACTGTAATAGTATTGATTAATGAATGAAAATTTAGATTTTTAAAGAAAATATTATTCAGCGTACCCATTCTGCCTTACAGGCACATAAAAAAGTAGAACACAAATAATTAATATGCATATAACTATTAACAGTAGAAAAAGAAGCCCTTAGGATGTAATTTGTTATTTAGTTGAATACCTAGATCATAACCATGGATGTTTCACACTAGCAAAAGATAGACAGATAAAATAAAGAAACATTATTAATATACTTAACTGATAAATAATTTTATGTAGCAAATTTACAGCAGAATTCAAAATAAAATGGTTGAGCTACTTTAGGCAGCTGTTTCATCTTGCCTAGAGCAATTTTTGTCCATTTTCATAGAATTAAATCTTGATAATTAAAAAAATGTAAAACACAAACTAGCATTTTCAAATCTTTCTAAGAAATACAGCAGCAATTGTAAGAATATCTGAACTTATCTTGGTGTTCCATCAGGTTTGTAGTCATATGTACAACAAGTAGGAATGGAAATGCAGGTATGCATGTGACCAAAGAAATGATGAATTATTATTGTGATAAAATCTAGAGGTACTTCGAGATTTGAAGGAACAAGTTTACAGTCAATTCCTTTAAACTTGCAAAGAATCTCCACAAGAAAATATGATTAAAATATGTCATTTCACTCAACACATTACTTTCATGATAAAAAACCTAATGAAATTATTCTAATCAGTGTAATTATTACTTAGATGAAAATGGAAGGTGAGATGATAGTAGCAGTCAAGGAAAAGAGTCTCCACTGACTTATATTATACCAATCATAAATGGAGAAACTGTTCTGCACTAAGATTGGATTAGATCTATAATAATGCATAGGGCCCCAGGGAGAAAATTAGTTTGGTAACACAATGTTTTAATTTTAAAAATTCACTGCAGGCCAATGAAAACAAGTAGGAGTGCAGTAGGAATTACATCTTAATATAGGCTGAAAACCTGAAGAGTATCAAGGGAACATAGGTAATGTATTCTAAATTATGAAGGTCAAGTGGTCAGTGCCATTGTTTCATTCTGTCACATAATACAGAAAGAGAGAGAGTGGTACTGAATGCATTTAAAAGCCAGTAAATTCAAATCCAATTCCCAGACCATGAATGAATGTTAAACTGAAGTCAGATATGCCCAAGTCACCAACCTTGTTAGCTGTTAAAATAATCCCTAAACTGCAAAATGCACAGATTCCAAGTTTGGCAATTTTGGATTGTTAAAATAGCAGTAAAAATGGAAAAGCATTTAAGTAAAAGCATACAGTTGTTGCCTGAGGCGCTCAAAACTCTCTGATATAAAGGGTTGAAATTCTCTTATCAATGCTAATCTTTTGCTAGAGTCCCCATTTATAAGAATAAAGAAGAAAAAAGTTATGGAGAACAATAATGTCCCACGAAGAGCCCAATTCAATTAATTTTACCCAGAAAGAAAATAAAACAACCAAGCCACTGAGATTAATCAATAATTTCATTAAAGTTAAGTAAATCACAAAGTCCCAAAGGTGCTTTTCAAGAGGCAATAAGTCTTTCTAGTTTTTCTTTGAAGAGGTTTTGCTTGTCATCCAAGAAGCTGAAAAAGCTTCTTGAATGAGAAGCAAAATATCTTCAGAGAAAATCCAGAAAGTCCAGCAGCCTATTAAAATTATTTTTTTGTTATTTTAATTTTAGTAGCCTATTAAAAAAGCACCTTTGGAATAATCATGACCTGGATGACTGAGAATCTCCATAGACACAAAGTAAAGTAATGTTTTTATTAATTACATTTATTAATTACATTAATTTATTACATTTATTTATTTATTTAGTTCATTAGTATAATTTCTACAATCCCACTGGACCCTGGAGTTAAATTGTTTAAATAAATAAATAAGAAAACAAACACATTTCCTGGTCCAATATAATGTAAAACATAAAGCTTTCAACTACAGAACACACTGTAATAAAAACAGGGATCATGCTTCAAATTGGTTCCAGAAGAGCTATGTCTGAAACTAATTTCAAAAGGCAGCTCAGGTCAGGTGTAATCTAAGAGCTTCTCCATCAAGAGTCATCACTGGAGGTGCAGCAAACAGCAATTTCATTTTTTAGGGACAGCTATCAAAAACCTCAAAGGATCCATAACTTAGCCAAGATCTCATCAGTTGCAATAGTTCCACACTTGCTGCATTTTTCAATTCACTGATATTTTTTTTCCTTTTAGAATGTATGACTCTCTCTACAGACTATGAAGATAGTATAATGATATACATGCATATTGTAGCTACTATCTATATGTCGTGCACATTCATTATTCAACAAACACAAGGCTTTAAAAACACAGTGAATTATCAGAAATATGATCTGGAATTACGGTGTTCTTTGTATCAATCTTCTACATGATTTCTATTCTACTCCTTCTCCTATTCATGGTACTTGCCATTTTCCCATCAAGAGAAAGAATAGGAGGTTGTGTTTGTATTTCTTGCCCCCTGTTTCTGTACCAGCCATGCTAATGTATCAGGGTTAACCTTCTTTCCTCTCTATTGTGAAATACCTTTTCTACCAATATTTATTTTATTTATTTATTTAATTTATATTGCCGCCTATTCTCCCATGGCAACTCAAGGCGGTTTGGAGAATATAAAACATTTAAAACAATAAAAACTAACAAAAATAATCATATAAATTAATAAAGTACAATATAACAAAATTACCCCCAAACTTCCACCCCTGCCCCTACTACAGCAGATTACATGAGCCATTTAATGGGCTCCATCCCACTCTGGGTTCCCCAGGCCCATTGGCAAAACCAGATCTTCAGTGCCTTCCAGAAGAGTATTAGAGTGGCGGACATTCTAATCTCTGGGGGAATGATGTTCCAGAGAGAGGGAGCCACCATGGAGAAGGCCCTTCTTCTGAGTCCACCAGATGTATCTCCCTTGAGGATGGGACCCACAACTTTCCCTCCCTCCCTGCTCTGATGGGTCTGGAATATGTGACCAGCAAAAGATGATATTTAAGATAACCTGGTCCCAAGCTATGAAGGGCTTTAATTGAGATCTTTTGTTCTATGGAGGTATCTTGTCCTATTTCTATCCCTATGGTTTCTTAGTTGAACTACAGTTTATGTGTGGGTGTATTTAGCATTAATATTGACATCCAGTTGGATCATTGTCTTACAGTATTTATAGAAACATGAATAGTTATAGAAGATAAGGTAGTCTAGCACTGAACATTTTAAAAAGGGGACAGTGAAAGTTAAGAATTTGTCTGTGGGGGGAAATATTACATTGGTGATTTTAAAAAAAAACTCTCACTGGTTTTATAAGGTTATTTTTCATGTAAGTTTACAATAAATGTTAAAAGGAATAAAATTCATTTATAGAAGACACAAAAATAAAATGCATGCTTAAATGTTGTATTATCCCTAGTACTGATACAATGATATAATGCATGTATATATTGCCTGATATTCAATGTTCATTATACTCAGTTTATAGAATTTTTTAAAAAAACTTTTATTAAAACCAATCTAAAATGATAAAAGTTATGTGTATTGTTTTGAAACAAAACAACATTTATAATAAACTCACACATATTTGGAGTTATACTCTTTAATAACATATCTGTGATGAGAGCCATTTTGGTGTAATGGTTAAGGCATCGTGTTAGAAACCAGGACAACGTGAGTTAGATTAGTTAGGTATTATGCTACCTAGGTTACCTTAAGCCACTCAACTGGCTTTATGCCTAACTCAGCCTTCAGCTATCAACTAACTCTTGGTCAGTCCTAGGAAGGAAGCAATGGCAAACCGCTTCTGAAAAACCTTGTGAAGAAAACTGCTGGGACTTGTCAGGCAATCCCTATGAATTGGATATGATTGAAGGGAAGAAAAAATATTACAAAATAATGTATTCTTTCTCTATATAATTGGATCTAGATATAAAATCAAATATAATAAATCAACTGTTATTGTGAGATATCATACTTCAAGTTTCTCTCTCTCCCCCTCCCTCTCCTTCCTCCTTCCCTCCCCCCCCCNCTTCCTCCTTCCCCCCCCCCCCCCCTCTGAAATATTATAATCATATGTGGGAAAGACTTCAGGAGATGGATAAATAAATGTTACCTAAGGAAAATCAGATAAGAGAGAAGATAGCCCAATATCCTCCCTTCTCTCTCTATCCTTCCCTCCCCCCCAAACATATTGTAATGAAATGTGGGAAAGAAAGAAAGGAGATGCATTAAGAAATGTTGCCTAAGAAAAGTCAGATAAGGAAGAATATAGCCCAATATCTGGTTACCATGCTTCCAACTTTAAGCATATGCATATCTCGTAGAGAAACTAAAAGGTATCTTCAGAATGAGGAAATACCTGCCATTTCTGAGAAGCCCATTACCTTTCAAAACAATAATCAGAAATAATTTGATTTACGGAAATTACCCAATTGCTTGATCAGCACTTTCACCAAATTTACAATAGTTATCTTGTCATTTCTTAAGACTTTATTGACTCATTAAATTTGGGTGACAAAAATATGGATAACCATTAATTGAAAGGGACCCTTGGAGGTCTACTAGTCCAATCTCCTGCTCAAACAGGACACCCTATGCCATTTCAGACAAATGATTGTCCAATCACTTCTTAAAACCCTCCAGTTTTGGAGCACTAAAAGCTAGCATCAATCAATCAAAATCAATCAATGAATCAATCAGTCAATCAATTTCCAACATTTTTCTGGCTATCTAATATTTGGCTGTGTTTCTGCAGCTATTTTTTTCACTATTTTCCTGAAAGACTCCAAATGATGATGTAATTTAATTGACTTCTTGCACTGCTCTCATAATAAAAAACAAACATTTGTATTTCAAATGTAATGGTTCAAAAAATAAATGTTTTCTAAGATGACTACAAAAGAACAATTAATTAATATTATTAAACCAATAACATTGGTTACTATGAGTTGAATTATTATATTTGTGTATACCTAAAATAATAGATATTATAGTGGTACATTTTCTGGTTGACACTATTTTATAATAAGAATTTTAGGATTAAAAACAATAGGTTCACAAAATTGAAAAAATCAGATAGAAAGATTATTAATTACTATTATGTATACATTACAGTGCCTACTTTACAAACCTTCATGAAATATATGAAAGAACTACCTGACGTGACTGGTAATAATTGCTAATTCTGAATCCCCAGTACATTTTGCAAGAATATAACTATTCTACAATAAAGTTTTGTTTTGATTTTCAAATTCATTTCCAAATAAATTAAACAGCAAAAAGTTGCTTCTCTAAACAATAGATCTGAAAGTGTATTTTATACTTGTTGATAAAGATTAATTATCGAGCACTGGAACAATTTTCAGGAGGCTTGTATATAGTTTCTTGTTCATAATTTGTTGAAATTTACATTAAAAATGGCTAAAAAACTTTTTACTTGGCAGCATCAATTTTAACAGACATGCCTGTGAAAGGTTGTCAGTATAGTTTAAGCACAATACACAAAGGCAAAAAGCTAGCTAACTGGCTCATTGTACCATAGCATTTAATGTACTGAGACACAATGTTAGCTTTTTTTCATGGCACCTGGACTGCATTGAGGGTAGGTCAACTGCACAAAATTATTCCTTGCTTTTTCATCCTTCACTAAGCATCTCAATATGTGAAGGCTTATATATGACTATGAAGTTGACACATATCTAAGAAAAGTTCAAGAAGTTCACAAAGATTTATTTAATGAATTTAGCTTATTCTCCTAATCCTATTCACTCCTATTTTTCTAATCATTATTTAATGATATAGCCTCTTTTTCTGTGCACATGAATTGATCACTGCACTGATAATTTTAAGGGGCTATACCATATCAGTAATGATGTTTTGATCAGTGGTGGGATTCAAATTGTTTTACCACCAGTTCGGTAGGCGTGGCTTGGTGGATGTGCTTTGCCTAACTGCCGGCACTCAGCTTTCCCCACACCAGCTGAGACCTGCAGCACCAATCAGCTGAAAGGATAAAGAAGAGAAAAGCACAGGGGCAGTGGGAGGGCCGATTCTGTGCTTTTCTCTTCTTTCTCTCAGCTGATTTTTTTCCTTCATCTTAGCTGATGAGGGAAAAGGCTTTTTTACTTACCAGTTTGGCTGAACCGATCCAAACCAGTAGAATAACACCACTGGTTTTTATATTTATCTTTCCACATTTGTTGTCCTTTTGGACTCTTCTGATTATTATGATATGGTTTAACAATGGTTACTATGAGATGGTTTAACAATTCTGTTACGTATATCGAGTACAATTATATATATTATTTCAGATTAAATTCTGCATGTATAAATATACAGAATTTAGGACACCCATCATCTTTCTTTTAGTGCAAATTAATTTAATTTAATTGCAACAAAATCATACTCTTCTCCAAAACTAACAAGGGTTATATGATAAAGTAATTCAATTTGTTGTTTTACATGAATTGAGCACATAAAACACGAGTTTGAGCACTGGTTATTTGATGTACAAATTTCTACAATAATTTTTATAGTAAAAATCTGAGTGTCCCATTTTTTTTCAGTACAAGTACATATGAATCTGTATGTATGTAACATCCATGCATTCTGAGCACTTTGAATGACATTGTTTTATCATTTTTATGATAAGGATTATTGAAAAGGATTCCTTTCATATACGATGTTCTTTTCCACTGACCTGTATATTAAAATAATTAAGTAAATTGTATTCTTAATGGGCCACCACCATTGGAATGTGGCAGCACACTTTGTGAGGGATGTTACCTAATAGAATAACAGAGTTTGAAGGGAATTTGGAGGTCGCTGCTCAAGCATATACCATTTCAGGCAGGCTCCCCAGTCTTTTTTTAAAGCCTACAGCCATTTCGCAGGTTCATTGTTCTCACTGTTAGAAAAGTTCTCCTTAATTCTAGGTTGCTTCTCTCTTGATTAATTTCCATCCATTGTTTCTTGTCTTGCCTTCTGCTGCTTTAGAATAGAGTTTTATAGTTCTTCTTAGTGGTACCCTCAAATAGGGAACATTGCTGTCACATCGCCCCTAGTCTTTCTTTTCTTTGTCAGCCTCAGAGTGAAACCATTTTCTCTTCCCCTTTTAAATTATTTTTTTAATATTATTTTTGATGGGTTTTAGTAATAGTAAAATCCAGCCCCATAAGCCATAATGTTTTTCTTCATCAGTAGAAGATGAATGATACAGAACTACTTTTTTTAAACTTATAATTTTGCAAATTAAAAAAAAGAGAAGTAAAAGTGTAGTAGATAAATCATCAGAGAAGGGTGGAAGAATAAAACTCTTTTGTATTCATTGTAACTGTAGAAGTTTTCTAACAATGCAATTTATACAGTACCTGCGTCACATGCTGGCCACTCACTCACCGCGTTTAGCGAAGAGGGAAAAAATCCAGATATGTCACGTGGCATCGCCATGATGCCGTGAGTTTGACACCACTGTTCTTGGTACATTCAATTAATAGAAGCCAAAGAAACACATTACTATTTTGATTTGTTGTAACCATTCATGTTTTGCTTTCAGTTAATTAAATGTAAAGAGTAAAGATGCAACAGATTTTATGTGTTCAGAAAGTATGTGTTCCGGCTAGAGTCTAGACTATAGTTATAAAATCCAACTAGACTAAAGCATTAAGCATTTCTCCCGAGACTAAATCTGTTTCTGCTGCTTTACCAGACTATGTAATTAATTTGACAATCTCTGGTAGCCAATTTAGTATGGCATCATACCTAAAGTTAAATAAGGTCAAATTCTTTTACTTATTAAACTTACAGATAAGTTAGCAGAAACAAATATTAATATAAACAATAGTGCATTGTGGACAATGGGTCTTCAGAAGGAATTAGGCAGAAAATAAATGATAATCTTTGAAAATTACAAGAGGCTTTATACATAGAATACAGAGGAATACTGTCTCTTTCAGGTTTTAACCATATAACACATATTTTGTAAAACATCAGGATACACTTAGTTAAAAAAAGCTTGTTCTATTCATACTCTGAAATCAAATCTCACCATAAGTTATTATAAAAGTCAGACTATCAAAAATTGCAGTCTACAATTTTTAGAAAAAACTTTGAGTGGGGAGAGAGGTTTTGCAAATTAAAATAGTTTTGCATCCACTTAGAAGAATTGTTTCTGCTAACTCTTTCTATGCTGCTGATTGCAAGTAGAAAGGAAAGTTGAAAATACCTACTCATACCTTATAATCACTAAAATGAGTGCAATTTTGTAACTCCATTGGACTCTGTACAGCAGCTAATATCACATTTAAAATTTCCTATCACAGCAATGTTATAGACCTGACATCTTACTGTATAAACCCTCCTGTATTTATTATATATTGATCATAAGAGCTTTTTTCTCACTGTAATACCTAGTTTGTTTGTATTATTTTGTATTTATCAATTTGAAATGATCCAATCAAAATTATTACAGTTAACAGTTATTGTAGGAGCACAGCTAATTGACTGATTATGGGTCATTAAGTTGGTTCTATCTGTGCTCCATTAGAATCGTCTCTCGATGGCTTGAGCGTCAGAATTTTCATTTCATTATCTTCCACTATTAATGTTTATGTGTCAGGCCTTCAAAAAGTTGTTCTAACTACTTATCTGGCTCCCATAGAGGCAAGAATAAACATTAGTAGGAATTATACAGTATTTCTTCTATATTCCAGGAAAATGATAGCCATGGGCAATAATTTACATTTACTGATTGAGCAGGAATGGTGACTTGGAATTTACTGTTTGTTTTCAAAGCTTCTGCATTTGCAGAAAGATCTTCTCAGAAAAGAAGCAATCGGATTCATTTTTTAAAATGTACGGTGTGGCATACCTTTATATTTTTTTTAGCGCCAACTGTTGACAGATCTTGCTGATATTCTCTATTTTCATACTACCCCCATTCAAGTAAGTCTACAAAGTTAATTTTCTGACCACTAACCCAGTCCTGACACTGGATTACAATCTTCAGTCATAGATAGTCAGAGTTACAATTTAGAATCAAGGAATAGTTTATAAATGCCATTTGTTTCTAATATATATGAATAAATCCATGTATTTTAACATAAAATGAAATACAGTGCTTTTTTGAACTAAAAACAAAAAACAAGTTATAGATATATATAAAACCTATACAGTTATAATATACATTATCTTTAAACGGTCAGCTATAATATTACATTTTAATACAACCATTATCCAGTCATCTCAGGTAATCTATAGACTTAACATTGTAAAATATTTTGCTTTTTAATTGAAAAAAGCTTCATGCTATATTGTATATTTTGACTATTTCAAAAATTCTTATTTCATGTAGATGTCCAGAAGTATAATAGTCACTTGTTTTTTCACCATGTTTGAAATACATGAATTAGGAATTACAACTATTTAGATACCCTATAACTGTGATGGTGAATTTATGGCACACGTGCCACAGGTGGCACGCAGAGACATTTGTGCTGGCAAATGAGCTGCAGGCAAACTTACCTCACTCAGCATGTTTTTCAGAAAATTCTGGAAGTGATGAAAGGGGGCTAGTTTTTGGCCTGCAAAGCCTGCAGAAGCCTTCCTCAAGCCTTTCGGAGGCTGAAGAAGTCCTCAAACCAGCTGAAAATCAGCTGTGAGGTGCAGTACAGGAAAGGGGGTGACGGGGATGGGTGGGTAGGAATTACGCGTGCATGCATAGGGGAATGCACATTGTCTTCTGGGTGCTGGCATGCGAGTGCGAGCGTGCAAGCAAGCGCACAATTTTTGGCACAGGAGCCCAAAAAGGTTAGTCACAACTGTCCTATCATAATTAATTTCTGTAATAGTATTCTGTTATGTTCACAATAAGATACATTCAATACAATTGTGAAATCAAAATTTCTTTACATATAATTAGGATTTGAAACAATATGTGGCATTATCAAAGCTTGTGGGCAAAATTAAATAATTGCATAAAATTAAATTGAAACCAATCCTTTGTTACAATACATAACAAATCACAGTGGATAACACAGTAAAAAATGTATCTCAGTTGTGAAAATACATAGTTTAGTGCAAACTGTTTTGTTCTGCTTGAAATTGAAGACAACATTGAATATATTAAGCAACGAAGCTGAACATTTTATAAATTATGCTAGCAAGCCAGGCAGTTCAATACCTCTCTTTTAAGTATGGATAGCTCAGTTGCAAATTGTGGCAGAGCCATTTATTTTCAAGTGCAGTAGGAAAATATATAAAGAATATTTTGCATACTCTTTAGAAAAAAAGATATAAACCAAGAATGCTTAAATCTTTTTCATGTATCAAAAAGCTTATTATAATATTCTCTGAGGCATGTCATTAACAATACTTTTGATATATAGCACTACCATAAAGTAAGTTCTCTTAGTAAGATAAGAAGTTACATCTTGTTTTTAGGCAGAAAAAAAGTATGAAAATATATTCTGAAAGTAAAAATGAACATTTTCAGAAGAATTATGGCTCATTACCCAAATCACACTGGCGTTCCAAATGTATCCAGTACTTTTGATAAAACGGTGCTCACTACCACAGCTAAGCAGAATAGATATTCAGATAGTATATGAAAGATGAATTATACAGATAATTTTGCCACTGAGTATGTGTTTTTCTCAAGCATCTATACGTGAGAAAGCTGCTTAATCAAATGAACTGTAAACAAATTAAAAAGGAAAAAATAATGAAAACAAAGAAAACTAACACATTTTGCTAGAATGAAGAAGATAGGTGAAAAATGATTCATGTAGAATAATAATAAATATAATGCATTCATTCTGGAATACATCAAAACTGTTGAATGAATGACAGTAGAACTTGCTAATATTTTGATGATATTGATCAATGATATTCCATTGATAAATCAGGAATAATAAGCCACAAGTATTATTGTCCCATGAATAAATGCCTAACAGCATAATATTCTACTGATCAAACTATAAATATGAATAGTAGAATAATTTAAAACTATACACTATATATATATATAAAACTATATGTATATATGTAGACAGAGAAGTACATACACACACAAAGGAAACTGACTTTTTCCAAATAATCTCCACAAGAAGAGATTTCCCTTGATTTGTAAATAGCAATATCAGGAAGTACATTGTTGTTTATTGTTCTTAATATATCTTCTGGCTAAACTCATAACTAAAGAAATAATACAGCATTACTTACAGTACTTTGATTTGAATGGTTGTATAATAAATATACAACTAATTGTTCTGTAAAATCAGACAGAACTTGTAGACATTTCTATAGCCCATATTGATTTGGAAGTATAAACATGATGTGAAATGTTACAAGCTACTTAATAAATAGACTTGCCGGGCACCAGGATCATTTCACATATGTACTGTCAGTTCAAACCTGCTTTCTTGAACATATTATTATCATTAATTAATATTATTAATCTCAAATATGACATACTTTTAGGATGGTCACTTTTTATACAAATTTTGCTAGCTATTATTACCAATGTATTATAAAATAATATCCTTGCTATGCAGCCATAACACATAGCATATATTGGTCATATTGTAATCCATTTTTTAAAAATCAGTGTAAGTGTTGAGATAATTCCCCATTAGAAGAACGAGCGCAGACGGGGAGACATAGTGAGAGTAGAGAAGAATAATACACACACAGCACACAGATACACTGTATAGTAAATGTAGGTTTTTACTTCCAATAAACGTTTTAGCAAAGTTCAAACACAGTCCAAATCATTCATGGTTAAATCAGTCAGTTTTCAGTCCAGGGATAATCCAATAACAAAGTCCAGCATCAAAAACAGTTCAGTAACAGACTTACATCAAATCCAAGAATAACAGTCAATTAGGAGGAACGACAATACTCTCCAACAGAAGGAAACAGAGACTCAATCACACTCTCTTCTGAGACTAAACAACTCAGGTTTCTGGCTCCATCTTATGGCCGTTTGAGAAACCACAACCAATTACAGTTTTAGGATTCTCTTAAATATACAGTATTAAAATGTCTATCCTGGTTTATATATTTCCAGCCCAAATAACTGTTAGGTGACTTACATTCCAAACAGTAACCCATAATTGTTCATACTTGTTGGAAATGCATACTGATCAATACTTCATTTTTGGTGCTGCAGGAAAAACAACTGCATTTTTAATTGAAAGCTTTAAGATTATTTTGAAGCACAAACTTTATATCTGGTCTACTTTTATTCATTTTGGTACCACATGTTAATATGTTTCCCATTTATGGACACTGATTATTTCATTTTTGTCTCTAAAATGAAAAAAATTGTAATTAATATGTTCAGTTATTGTTAATATATAAAAATAAAGTTTGAAAATATGAGATATAATGCTAGTAAAAATAATTGAATGTTTATGATGACAATCATGTGTACAGGTACGCCTTAACAAGAGGATCCCATAGCACGTGCAAAGATTAACTTTGTATGTATGTATGTATGACTTAGGCATACAGTTTCCCATAGATTCCCAAGAAATTAAAAACAGCAAAAGAAACACAAAAACAAACTATATGTTCTCAATAATCCACTAATCAGACTTATAAAAAGTAAACATTGTTGTGCTGGTGCTTGTTCTCTAGAAAATAAATTAGAATCTGGGAACTACCTGAATGGGAATCAAAAGATGCTATAACATCTGCCTTTTTCATAATTAAATCCCATACGTTGTAACATCTTGGGATCTGGAAAATAATTTGAGTGTTGACAGCGGCACTTATAAGTAAATAACATGCACAACTTATTTTATCCAGTCCTATTGCACAATAGCAGTATAAAGTTTTGTTTCCACTTCATACGCTTTAACATTAATGTGTGCATGACAGGGCTAAGTAAAAAAACAGCACTGCAGCTACCACAACAAGTTTTACAAATTTCCTTTATGTAAAGGAATTAATTCACCTTGATAAACATTATTTTAAGCTTGGCTAGTTCAGTTTAAAAGCATTTTGGCATAATAGATTAATATGAAAGGGTAAAACATAATTATTTTAAGATACAGTGTAGATATGTTATGTTGTGCAATGATTTCCCATGAAGAATCAATATACAGAATTGTGATTTATATGTAAGCATATAAATTACTTCTGTGGATCTCTTACTTTGACTTTGTCCTTGTGGATCGCATACTGTATATTCACAACTATCAGCAAAACATAAAAGGCATCATGCTTTTTTTTTAAAAAAAAGATATGCACAATAGAGTATATATAGGAGAGATAATAAAGATCCAGATTTCAGTTCAAAGAGTGTGAACTTGCTTATATAAAGTAAAAAAGCAGCATGAACATCTGGCAATTTTCTCTCAAAATGAAGTTAAATACGTCTTTATTTGACAGGAGAGGAGAGTTCAGATCCAGATCAGGTTTTGGACTACATTTTGGAGCAAATTACATTTAAGCTTCAAGTTTAGATTAGATAAGTAAAATTTTAAAAGTGGACCTTACATTGAAGAAAAGTTGCAACTTTATTTGTTCTCTCATAATTCACTTTTACTTGGGACTGCTTTTGTCTAATGCTGATAATATGAGACGGAAAAATCGATTACCTTCAATTTTAAATCCCTGTCAGAATGAAAACAGAATCAAATTTGAAAACAGCATTTGTTATGTTTGAAACTTAATTACAATACACCAATGAGTGAAAGTAACAGTGCAGCTAAAAGTTTGAGAATATAAAGAGGAAAAATCTGTTTACTTCATATAACATAATTTAATCACTCATGAGTAGCATTTTTAAATGCTAAGGTTACTCTTTTTACAATTCTTTGTATTGGAGCTGTGAGGATGATGTCCTGCATTTCCGAATTTACCAAATACCAAAGTATCTAATGTTATACAACATGTACTCAGTATGTCCTACTATGAAGCTGCAATTGAATATGGGCATTCTCTATCCAACTCCTTGCTTTATGAAAAAAATCCCAACAATATTATATGCACACCTATTTATTCACAGCCACATTTTTTGTTATACCTACATTGCTACTTAGTCTCTTATACAGTGGTACGGTGCAGACAAGTGGAAGCGCCATGAAGTCCCGCCAATTTCTTCAAGCCTTGAGGATCTTATGAGCTGAAAGTCACCCTGGGTGGGTGGTAAAGGCAGAGGGATGCTTCAGTAGTCACAAGGAGAATAGAATCTCCTCGAATGACCCAAAGAAAACCCCTCCAACTGAACTAAAAAGAGAACCACCAGCATGGCTGAATTGAAGCTGGGAAGACAGCTGAGATGGAAGTGAAAAAGGAAACATCTTTTTTTTTTTTTTTAAAAGAATTTTATTAATTTTTTAACAA